>VXBX01009581.1:458079-473505 GCA_013400415.1 Scytalopus superciliaris
AAACAAAAAAAACCCAACAAGGGGCCACTGATTGAGGAATGGATTCCAGCCAGGCAGCAAGGAAAACATCTCCTATTAAATGGGGTTGGTGTTAGGGAGGTTCATTTACTTGTCAGTAATAGCTAAAATAGCAAGACAGTAGCCCCCCAGTAAGGATAGGAATGGAACATTGGCTTGGAAAGAAGTATTCCCTTAAAAATGAAAAAGAAAAGGCTGTCAAAAGTTCTCTAAGTATAAAGTCACACAAAATAGTGGTAAATCATGTGAGCCTTTTCTGGCAAAAATCAATTTTTTAATGTTTTAAAAACTGTCTATTTTACTGTTATTCTCTGTTTTATTGACCAGGTGTTTTTTTTTTTTTTTTTTTTTGTTGGAACCTCTGGCTCAAAAAACCAAAAACTAAAGTGTAAGTTGGTTTTGGTTTCTGTTGTTGCTCAGGCTGTAAAGCAGTCTGCTGAAACCTATTAGTGATAATAAGTAGGAATTGCACTCTAGTAGATTTTAACTCCAGTGATTCTAGGATCAAATGGAATTTCCTGGGTGATGCAATATTGACAAAAGTGTCACCAGGCAGAAGTACTGCCATTCTTGCACAGAGGCAACAGTGGGGTTTTAGTGTCTTAGAAACAAACAGAGCAGCTCACATCTCCAGCAAATTGTCATTTGTGAACATGGTACAGCAATAGAGCTGCTGCCAAACAAACCTCCTGGCAAAAAATTGCTCAGGAACTAATCTCAATGGTTGTTAGCTCCTTCAGAATCAGCCTTCCTTCTCTGCAGCTAAAATATGTGTCTTTTCTATGTAACTTTTACAAATATAAAGTTGCAAGCTTTCTTTCTGGTGCCCATTTGTCCCATCTGAGGTGGGTAAGGTGCAGGGGTAAGGTGCAGACTTCTGTGTTGTTCTGGAGTCGGTGTGATGTGCCACAAATCCCTTGGGGTGAGAGGTGGGAGCTTTGTGATGTGCCCACTGATGGGCATAGTGCCTGTTCCCCAAAGTCAGCCTCTTCTGGCTGCTTCCTCAGCATCCTTTGCTGCTCTACCTGCCAGTTTGGAGCACATACCATAGGTCTTGGACTGCTGAGTTCTCAGAAGCCATGACTTAAATTGGCCACGATTCTGGGTAGGAGAGCAGTGCCATTCATCCAAACTGGAATGAGGGAAATGATTATTCACAGTGACAGCTTTTTATGGGCCTGTTTGCTAAGAAGGCAGGAGACTAGTCCCTCATTCCATTATCCTGCAAGCCAAAGGCCACCTCTTGGGTTACTTGGTACCAGATTGGAAAGCTGCATGGTATTTAGAAAGGAAAGTTCAAAGCTACATGAGTCAGAGCGAGTTCCCCTTTTATTCTTTCATTGTGTCAGATACCACAGATTAGCAATTTCCCTAAGTGATATTTAATGCTAATTACCTCAGGGTCAATGAGTTGGAACCAAGAAATCTTTAACAGGGCTTTTCTCATATAAAGGTTCATAATGAGTATTTCTTCAGAGCCATTTCAACCCTTCATGTGTATCTGTCCATAGCCCACACTAGGCTGTAAGCTGATGTTCACACTTTTGTTTTTCCACTTTTGCTCATCAAATACAACTCCTCCAAATCTTTGCCACAGGGTTTCTTTGTTTTTTAGTTATAAAAATAATAATAATAATAAAAAACCCACCCCACAAGGTTTTTGTTCCTACATAAAAGACAGTAATTTGTTATTTTAGAACCATAATGTAACTGGGAGTTATGGAGTGGAATTGTACAGTTCTTTTGTTGCAAAAGCTAGACCAGATATAGTCTTTTTTTCTTTTGTCCTTCAAGTAATCTCAGTAGTACCAGTCTTCAAACATGAGTCAGACCTATGGGAGAAGATAAAAGTAATAATGTTGAGTGATTTTTTATTTATCATTTAAGATCTTGAGGTTTAAGTTCTTAGTCTTGTATCTGGTATCTGGAGGCTAAAAATTTGCTTTTTAAAGAAAAGCTGGAATTCTGATAAAATCATGTGGCAAAAGGGCTCTCTGAGCTTTGAAAAAGTTTGACCCTGTGAAAAAAAATTTACCATTTTGTCCACATGAATTTTTGACAACATTAGTTTCTAAATGCCCAGAGATGGAGCAGCCCTTTATTCTTTCCTTAAATATTAACAAAATTCTTTACATGATCAAGTGTTCTCAAGCATGATTAGAAATACATTGCTAGTGGTAAAAACAGCTAATATTTCTGTAATGCTTGTTCAGAGGCACTGTGATACTTATCTAGAACAAAAACTGATGATTTAAAAGTAATTATTCACACTTTATTTACTAGAATAACAGTGGATTTTTTCCCAGTTGGCCAGAAATATACCAAAATCAGATAAGAATATTACCACAGACTTTACAGTTGATGTCATTTTTTATTACTAATCTCGAAAATCACTTTGTTCTAATCTATGCATTAAATCAATGGGAAAACTTATATCAAATACATTTTTGTCAGTGAGCATGCACTATCCTTTTGTGGTCTTGAAAGAGCACAATTGAAATTTTCTTTGTTTTATGAAACCATTTTTCTGCTCATGCATCTGAATTATGACTATAATTTGGCTCGCGCTGAAAACTTTCTAGTCCAGTTTAAAAAAAAAAACCAGTCATAACAAGCACCTGCTGTAATTTCAAATGAGAAAAGAACCATTTATTATGCAAAAAAAGTTTCAGTCCAGAGGAAGATCTCTTCTCTGGGTCACTGGGGTTAATGCAGGTCAAATTCACTCTCTGCAGAGCACTTTAGGGCTGTTTTTAGGTCATTTTGGGGTTACTTTAGGTCAACCAATGAGCATTTTGGGGTTACTCTACGTAATTTTGTGGTTACTCTAGGTCATTTTGGTGTTACTGAAGTTACCTTGGGGTCATTCTAGGTCATTTGGGTTACTCTGGGTCGTTTGGGGGTTACTCTATATCATTTGGGTTACTTCATGTCATTTTGAGGTTACTGTAGGTGATTTGGGGATTACTCCAGGTCATTTGTATATATCTTTAGCTGTGATTTAGCAGTAGTGTGGACTCTGTGGAGGGAATACCTGTAAAGTCATGGAAATATTAATTGTCCTTAAGAAATAAATGCCACTATTGCTCATTCTCTGTTCAACAGTATCATAAGAGTGTTCCCATAGTTTTCTACACTGTTTCTTAGTTTTTTGAGAAGGAAAGACATAAGGAAATACTGAACATTCATTATTGGAAAAACACTAACAAAAAGCTCATGTATTAGTGAGATAACAAATATATCCCTTGTTTTTTTCATTAATCCTATGTATGTACTTAATGTTTTCTAGCTAATGGCTGTTCAGGGATGTTTTAAATTAAATATACTGTCAATATTCCCCATTTAGCCTAAACAAAAGGCAACAGAAGAATATGAGTATTTTGACCTCACATTATTTTGGTATTAACTGACTCTGTAAATCAAATGTACAATATCTAAGATGACAACTACACTATACCTGAGTGTATGCTTCCCTTAAAGTTCATTTAGCAAAATTCAGTGGTATAGGTAGGCAGTTTATGATGTATAAAAATAGACCTGTAGTGGAAGAAGGAATTTAAACTCTAAAAATGGCACATATAATTGGCTGCTTGAAAGTGTATGTCTGAATCAAACCTTATGCTTTTAAAACTAGGGGAAATGAAAAGTGAATGATAATCTTGCTATAAAAAATGAAGATATACTTCTGTGGGTAATGGAAAAATACCTTGGGTTTCTTTCTGGGTTTGAAAAGCAATGATAACAAAAGAATGACTTTATATGCAGTGCTTTCAGCTGCCAGAGACCAAGATAGGAGCACTAAAATTGACAGAGCGCACAGATACTATTTTATGAAAGAAAAAGGGTTATTTTTCTTTTCAAGTTCTGAGTCATTCAGTGAAATCCAGGATGAAATTCAGTCTTCTCAAAAACACATTCCAGCAAATGTTGATATTGCATTTATATCCCATTAAGATTCAGATTAATTATGTCAAAATCATATTTATTACTTGAAATAAACTGCAGGTTTATAAAATAAGAGTCAAGGTGCAATATAACGTTGCTAATATAGAAAATCTGACAGTAGAATTTCTGTCATTGTCTTGATAGTTTTATTTTTACATACAATTATTTACTCCAGTAAAAGAGTACATGACTTTAAACCGAGGAAATTTAGGTTTAGATTGGATATTAGAAAGAAATTCTTTACTGTGAGGGTGGTGAGGCCCTGGAATATGTTGCCCAGAGAGACTGAGGATGCCCCATCCCATCCCTGCAGGGGTCCAAGATCAAGTTGGACAGGGTTTTGAGCAGGGATAGTGGGAGGTGTCCCTGCCCATGGTTGCAACTGGATGATCTTCATGGTCCCTTCCAACACAAACCATTTGATGGCACTGTGATTCAAAAACCTTGACCAAGTAGTTTCTGGCTTTTTAAAGTCAAGAATTTTCATTCACTTCAGGCTGGGTACCTCACAGTGCTCTGGCTTTGGACTGGTGTAATCGTATCCCAAGAGTAAGAGACAGAAAGACAAGTTACCTGAAATGGGCTCCAGATAGTGTGACCTGTCAGCTCCCAAAGGAACTGGCTTTTAGGATTTTGAATTTAAGTCTCAACTCTCCAATTTTTGGGAAGTCCTTATTCTATGACTTCTATAGTAAATAAATGTCAGTCCATTCCTTTCCCATCCCATCACCTCCAAAGTTTGAAGTGGAAGCAGAACCTGCCTAACTTTTTCTCCACCAGCTGAGGAGATGAAGTTTGAATGGTACTAATTAGCAGACTCCACTGTGCTATTCATGCAGCATAGATGTAGTTCAGGTCCTTTCTGGTCCAATGCACATTGATTCTACCTACTGAACCCAAACAGAGCCATTGCTTCTAAACTGAATCTTTTTGTTTTTTTTTTTTTCCTAAGCCAATATCTTTACAACATCTGTCTGTGCCAGATAATTTCTCTTAACAAGAACTACTGGAAAGTTTAATCTTTCACTGACTGTGACAGTATGTTGCAAATGCCATGTGTTTTCTGGAAGAAAACTGGCAAAGTGCATACTGTGTTTCCTGCAAGGATAAACCTTCCCTAATTTTGATAAAAGTTGTGTGGAAGCCCTAAAGTTTGAAAACTTCTGCTTGGTTGTACTCGGGTTTTGTTTTTATTGAAAAATACATACTGTACACAGAGTATCCTGCTAGCTAAACTAAAAGTGTGCAGAAGAAGAAGAAACCAGGCTGGACCATCTACTTAGAGCAGATGTTGTACCTCTCAGACTCATTTGTCTTCCAGCAAACACTGAGCAAGGGTCTTGTCTAATTTTTATCCCAGGGTAGCATCACATGAACGTACTTTTCTAAGAGGGCATGAAATTACAGAATGACAGGCTCAAACAGGATAAGCTTTCAACGCCTTAAATCTTCTGGTTCTTGTCAAATTTTGAGCAGTAAAATCATTTTCCATTTTGAATAATCAGGGCAACATTTTATGTGTTCAAAACATTAAGTAATTTTCTCAGAGCCTTTAAATGGCTGCCTTACAAGCCAACATAAAACCTTCAGCAAGAAGACTGCAGGTTAGAAAATGGATCACAGCATTATTTTTGTAGTCTATGATACCCTCAAAGAATCACAGCTTTCACTGAAAAAGAAAATTATACTGGTTTTGAATGTGAGATTGTTGATTTTTTTGAGGCTTCATGCTGTTTGTATTTTATATTGAAATGGCATTTAAATTGTATTCAGTATTAGCAAATTTATTTTCTAGCACAATCTGAACCTGAGGAAGTTAATTGCAGCTGTTAGTCAAAGAGTATGGATATCCTATATACTTTTTTTTTTTTTACAATAGGAGTCTTCATATCAGACTAACCTGCCTGATTCTGATTCGTATTTATTTCCGTGGTATGACAATAACCTGGGAAAAGTAGTTGGATTGGAATTTTAACAAAATTGTATTCTTTTCTGTGTGTTTTTCTACAAGATACAACCTAGTCATTTGGAGAACCATTTCCAATCTTGATCTAAATCCACCTGAACAGCATCTTCAGCATTTTATGTCCCTTCTCACAAATACAACTGCATTAAAAGGAGAATTATCAGTCAAAAGCCCCCATTTTATCAAGCACTAGAAATTCAAAATGCATTTGCTCCGTGTTTTGTTTCTCCCATAAATCTGGAAAATTTTATGGCAAAGAAATCCTAAATAGAAGCAGAACAAGTTACAGATGTAATCAAAAAACATACATTTTCTCCTTTCTGTTTCAAAGTTGTTAAACATCTTTCCCCTTAGCACAAGGGGAGAGCTACAAACAACAGAGTGGGATGTTGCTTATCATGATTGCAGTCTTATACAAATACAGATTCCAGATTAAGACCATGTCTAAATAAGCCAATAGCAACATTAACAACCACAATAACAATAATAAAACCAAAAATAACTTAAGAGGCAAAACATCCCTCCACAAACCTGCACTCTGGTTTTGTGCAAGAAGGAATGTAGAAGTGCTGATCTGGTATTTCTGGGTTTTTTCTTTCAAATTTTAATCTTAAGGAGCAGGCATTGCTTTTCAATATTGCTTTTGATATTGACAGTAGAGGAGGAATGGCTTTTCACATAGGCATAAATATTTTCATACACATTTTTTTATTCAATAAGGAGTGTGATTTTATTTCTTCTTTAATTAAATTTAATCAACACAGTGTCAGCATTTGGATTAAAAATATCCCATGAACTCTACCCCCACATGTAGAAATCATCAAGCTTGAGGACCTTGGCCTTTATTTCATGAGCTATTTAGAACAGAATAAACATAATGTTTCCTGAGGGCCTCTAGTTTATGACAGAATAGATCCACAAAAGAAATCTGGAACCTAAATTTCTGGATATAATGTTAAAAAAATCTGCTCTGCTGCCACCTACTCTTGGACTCTCCTCAACAGTTTAATGCTGCAGTTTCTAAGGCAGTAGAAAATCCACTTCTGGACAGATATGCTAAAAATAGTGACATAAAAGAAAGTCCATGCTGTCACAAATCCTGGTGAGGCTGGGGAGCTCAATACCAGGTTAATCTCTGAATCCATCAAAACCCATAAACTTCATGTCCCTTTTTCTGTCTTACCAGAGGAGTTGATCAGACAGGGATCCTCAGAACTGTTTACTGGACTAGTGTTTGCCCAAAATATGCTCTCCTGGTTCAAGTCCTCTGCTGGTATCTGCAACGTGTTGACATCCCCTCATGTGGACCCACCACCTGCTCTCAGCTCAGGATGAGAGCTCTGATATCTGACTGATACCTGCCTTGAGTTTGCTGTCATATCTTTTGGGGTGTGGGCTGTTAGGATATTGCAAGAGCAGCTCTTCAGATGAGTGTCAGTGTGGGTCTTTTAACTTTTGAAGTATAAATGCTGTCTTTAAACTGTAATGCTTCTCTCTGCATAAATTTCCCCTTGATAGTTGAATGACAGGTGCCCAATGATGCGGCTACATCGCACAGGAGGCTGAATTAGGCTGAAAATAGCTACTAAAGGAGGAAATGGAACAAGGAGGGGAAGAAAGATGAGAATTAGCCTCTCAAATAGAACTTGTGCTTTCAAATTAGGTGCATGATAGAGGATGACAGAAAAGCGATAGAAGCTGCAATCCTTGCTCTTATTTCTTTGGACTTCAAAGGGAGTTTTCCCCATTGAGAAGTGCAGGATCAGACATCCTATCTGTACTTGTTTCTTTCAGCGTCTGGCTCTTACTTGTGCTGCCAGGAGAGCTTTTCTCACCATATGGGACTTGTGAAACATGTTTAAAGCCCTTGGTGATGTTCAGTTCATTGCCTACTTTGTTGGGCATTCCTTACACCTTTCTAAAAAGTGCTGCTGCAGAGCAAAGTTTAATTTGCACTTAAATGTGGGAAAAGAAGTCTTCCTTTTATAGAACAGTTTTTTACAGCATTTGCCTCTTACTGCAGCTTTTGCAAAAGTAAAAATGAAAAAACTGCCATGCCCCATGCTGCCTCAAGAGAACTGGAGCATGTCTTTTCCACTTATTAGAGTTTGGCTCTTCCTTTTCCAAACTTTGCTCAACAGCCTGAAGCTAAAATGGTCTTCTTTTGAAAGCCTGCAAAACTTTGTCCCTTTCAGGTCAGAGGATGCAGAACAGCTTTTGGGTTGTGCTTTCTAACTGGGGAAAGCAGAAAATTAACTATTAGGTCTACATGTCTGGGCAAGAAAGAACCAGCTGACATTATTAAATACATTTTTATACAGCAACATTTCTGTCTTATGTGTATATATATATCTATATATACCTCATGTCACTCCATAATGAGGGCCTAGTTTTGTGTATGTTCTCCAGTTATCCTAAATGCTTGTTGAGATTTTGTGCTGAGGCACAGACTGGTTCAAAGATAGCTGTATTTTTCCCACTGCTGCATCAACAGTGGAGAAGAGGACTGGAAGTCTAAAGAAAGATAAATGTGAATGTTATCACTTGCTCATCCACATGGTGGGTATCTAGAGGTGTTCTGTTACTAGATCAGATTTATAGTAATGGAATATTTTTGAGGGAGGAGTCTTAAAACTTGTGAGGAACAGCTCCAGCAAAAAATATTCTAATAGCTTTAGGCTATTCTGAAAGAGCAGGAAGCATCCTTGTGCAATAATAAACATTTTAATTACAGAATCATTGAGGTTGGGAAAGATCTTGAAGATCATTTAGTCCAAGTTTTGACTGATCATCACGTTGTTAACTAGATCATAGCATGAAGTGCCATGTCCATTTGTTTTTTGAACACCTCCAGAGGTGGTAACTCCATCATCTTGAATTCCCTTGCTGGTGGTAGTTTAGGGGGTGAGGTTAATTACAGCAGACCAGACTTGTATTTAAATGCACTGTGCATTTATTCTCTTGTTATAATACATTTTCCTTTAAAAGATAACATTGTCCATTGTCTGCTGCACCTGTTTAGTGAATATCTGTAAATAGACATACTTTTATAACCACATTTTTTTATCAGCAGACTCTTCTTGCAGACTAAAGAACCTAAGTTTCTCCAGTAACCTTTTCTTTCAACTTATTATGTGGCATTCCACTGATTTAGTTTACATATTTCCTCTGGCTCAAGTGATTTGAGATACTGAGGGTGAAAATCATGACAGAAGACTCAAAAGAAATTATTTGGTTAAACCTGTAGGTGGCCATCAGAAAAATCTTGTTTCAAATGCCTTTCTGCTGCGCAAAAATGAACAGAACGTCGTTGTGACATTCAGCTTTGATCAAATGTCATATCTGGGATTCCTTCTGCACAGCAGTGTTTTTGTAATAAGAGCGATCATAATGCTGCAGCTAACACTTCAAACCAGCTCTAAATGAAAGCCTGGGAGCTGGATTCATTTTGCACTGGATAGTGTTTCTTTTGGAAGGGGGAAGTTTTAAGCTGGCAGTACCTACTTAGTGTTTTGGCACCATCTAAACATTGGTGTATTCTGACCTAGATTTCCTCTGTGGCCTCACTTAAGCTCCCTTGATTTTTTTTTTCTTTCTCTAGATTTGTCTGTCTTTAAAACAGAGATAATATTTTTTTGTCCTCAAGCAGAACAGATCCATCAGGATTATGTTTGTAAAACTTCAGAATCCATGGCTTTTTCAACATGATAAAAACTTATTTGTGATTTTGGGCTTCTCTTAAATGAAAGATATATTTATTTTTTACCTCTTGTCTTTTTTTTTTTTGTTAAATTATATAATCTTGTTCATATTAATAATTCTTGCCCTGCTTCAAAGATAACAGAGGGAATCTGTTTGGTTTTTAATGCAGCCTCAGCATTGATGTTTTATGTATAATTCACAGAAAATACTCCTCATATATACAAAAAACACACACCTAGACAAAACCATAAAACCATGATGTGCGAAGTTCTATCCTAGCCAAGGAAACTGCAGAATCAAGGAAACCAGCGAAAAAGGGAATCTGTACATGTAACAAACCTAAATGGTGAGCTCTGAATGACCATTTGGATGCCACTTGACATGGCTCAGCCTCAGGAGCTGACTACATTAATGCTCCACAGCCCTCACTATTCCTCCTCCTTCAGCTGCTGCAGTAAATCAATAATCCTTCCACCTGCTGCTCATTTCTCCAGGGTGAGTGGCCCAGTTATTTGTTTGACATCGAATAACATCATATTAAAAGATGTAACCACTAAAAAAAGATGAGCATGACTTGGAATTCTGTTGTCTGCTTAGGTGCTTGCTTAAATCATGTAAGCAGTCTCACCTCATTCTTCATCAGGACTATAAAAGTCAGACAAAGAAATACGTTGCTGACTAGATCAGTATGGATGCCTTTCCCATCTGATTTTTCATTTACTTTGATGCCAAAGGCATTGTTCTCCTCATCTATTAAAATCTCTGATATTAAGTAATTAAGGGTATGCTTTTGGTCACATGTCAAAAAATGTAATCATGTTGAAAGCGAAGTCAAGCAGAGATTAAATACATGGAGAAGGGAGGGGAGAGCAGGGGAAAGCAGAAAGGCAAAGAGTCAGGGAAGAAAGAGAGAGACTATTCGAAGTTTAGGATTCAGATTGGAAAGATAAATAGAAAAACCTTTACTGTTCAATATCAGCTCTGCTCTTCTCCTGATCTGTAGTCACATTCATCTTGTATGCATCGAATTCAGAACTGGAGAGGAAGATCTGTATTTCTCTCAGTTGTCAATCTTGCACAAGCATTTTTTCCCCCCAGATACTTCTCATGGTATGTATGGGTATCCTGATGGGACTGACTGTAGGCATAAGATTTGACACATTAGAATTTTCAGGATGATGATTTCATTCTTCTCCTTTAAGGTCCTTAATAAAGTAGTGAAGAAACTCTGAGTTAAAAGTGAGTGATTTTAGTTAAAATTCAAGATAAACATTCTTTTATTTGAAGGAATGAGATGGAAAAAGTATTGTCTTTCTATTAATTAGCAACCATTCAAACAGAATGTGAATACATTTGAAGTGAACTTGCCATTCTTCTAGCTCTTTATCAAAAACACCATATCTGGGTTTTAGGATTCAGGTATTTCCTTTTGAATAAACCAGCAGTGGAGGAGAAGGGAGAAAACTGTTATGAATGTGGTTGTTTCTGATGATTGAATTTAGGAATTAAACACAGATGAGTCTTACCATCAATCTTTACTTTTGGGTGACAGGAAAAGCCTTTTATTCAGAACAAATGTAATAGGAAACTGTTGGGTTTAGCATCAAGCAGATTTTAGGGCTCAGGGTCCAGCAGATTTCATGGTGCTGTGGCACTTATGTCAGTGACTATGAAATGTAGATTCTTGGGATACTTTCCAGGCCAAAATGAACACTTGGCTTTCAGTTATTTTCCTTATATCTAATTTTCCTTACATTGCAATCAATTATATATTTCAGCAATTAGGAAATCCTTTTGCTGCATTCCAGATGAGGTAACAAAGGGAAGTTATCAAGGTGACTGCTTGAAGCACCTGATACTGGTAGCTGAGCACAGCTTGTGCAGCAAAGGAAATGTGTTAAATACATAGTAAGCATTGAGCAATATGTTATCAGGAATGGCTCCTGAAAGGCATCATTGCATGTGAGTTTGTTTCACCAGAGAGCTTTAAAACTTCTCTGAGGGAAGATGTGCCCACTGATTGCCTGTGTTCAGTAAGTCTGTGTTCCCTATCCTCTTTCCAAAGCTTCTTGTATTTCTTCCATGTTACCATTTAGACAGTCAAGTACTTTATTTTCCCTTATTTTTTCTTATCTCTTTAGCCTTTCTCCGCCTATTTCTTATTGTGTTAAACCATCTGTTTAAAATGAATCTTTATAAAACCAATTGAGCCTCTATTATGTTCATATCTGATATATTTTTATTTTTTTTAAATGAAATAGACTTTTTTCTTCCCTGGTGCTGCCCAATCTATATAAACTGGCTATTTTAGCCAATGAAAGTTTTTATGACTCCAGCAAATCAGACTGAAGGATAAAGCAACATACTGGTGAGGTGAGCCTTGACACATCATGAGAGGCTTCCCTTGGGCTCCCAAATGCAAAGCAGTCTGGGAGAGCTAACACAATTTGTGGATATACTCATATTTGAAGTGAAATCCAAAGCTGAGAAAAGGGATGGACATCACATTAAAGGCATTTATTAAGTAGACTGAACATGATTTCTGTCAAAAAGTTGAACGTTCCTTTCACTAAGAGGCTTTTAAAATCTGTGGCTGGTAGACCTGACTGCACAATTAATAAATATCATACATGTGTGCATATGAAGTTGCCTCTAATAGTGACAATTCCAGTGAAATCTGTAATGATTTTGTCTGTAAAGGCAATGAAAAATCCCATGGCACATTTCTGATGGCAGTAGCAATGAAGTACAACTCCTTCCCAACACACCTTGGATCTTGATATGGTATTTTAGCCAAATAAATTGCAACATGCAAACTGATGTAGGTAAACTCTATGAAACTACTGAATTGTCCAGCATATCATAAAATCCAGTAATAACTTTGTTTCAAGGTCTTCAAAAATAGAAGAGCTGAACACATGCACAGACATTGTCTCCTGGGACTGTGTATCCAGTGTTTTGTTTCTTCTAAAGTTCTAGTTTTATTAACTTTCCAGTGCTTTTAGCATGCTGCCTCCTTTCCAACACAGCCTGTTTTCCCTCAGCTTTTGGGTTTCCATGAGTTTCTGTGGGTTACAGAAGAAACAGTCAGAAACTCATCAGCCTGATACTCTGAATTCTGCTTTACTCCACTACTCACTGAATGGAGTACTAGGATAGACTGCCCTGCATTTCCCCGGTAAGGAATCAAAAGTCATCATGAGAGCTGTGAATAGAGAGGCTTTGTGAGTCATCACATTTAAGCATAAATTGTGATTCTGAGAAGCACTGTGTTTAAAACTGCTTTGGAGTTAGGATTATATTACAGCTCTGTTTTACAAGAAGCTAAGTGACTTCACCAGCACTGAATCAGAGAAGCCTCTCCAATAAAAGGTTAGTGATGGTCAGACATGCATATGTAGTAGTGCAAAAACATGCAATGTCCACACAAAGGTTTTGGGTGAGATTAAATTGTAAAGATGAAATGCATGTCCTCAGGTGGTATCTGTTGGCAACCAAAGTGAGTATGGTCAGAACATGGCACACAAAGCTGAAGATGCAATTTATTATATATTTTTTTTGTCCTATTTTGGTTCATGGTTTGCAGAGTTTAGTTGTTTCTTTCTCTGGCTTTAAATACATCTAAATGAGGGTAGTCTTTGTTGGTATATATGTATATCTATCTATATCTCTATGTATCTCTATATATACACACACACACACACACACACATATATATATACACACACATATATATATATAAAAAAATATATAGTATTGTTCCACTGGAGCTTTGTGACTCTTGTGACATTAGACTAATGCCATGTTCCTACAGATGTTTCTATAAATATCTATCTTAAAGACTGACAGTAGGTCATTCAATACAACTAATATTCCATACACAGTTGATTTTTTTTGTTTTTTATTGTTTTAAATAGAATTCCAAAACCATCTCAAGCAAGCAGAAATATGAGACAACTTAGAATGGTGCATCCATTATCTACGAACCTTTTATGCCATGGGNGAGTTTGTTTCACCAGAGAGCTTTAAAACTTCTCTGAGGGAAGATGTGCCCACTGATTGCCTGTGTTCAGTAAGTCTGTGTTCCCTATCCTCTTTCCAAAGCTTCTTGTATTTCTTCCATGTTACCATTTAGACAGTCAAGTACTTTATTTTCCCTTATTTTTTCTTATCTCTTTAGCCTTTCTCCGCCTATTTCTTATTGTGTTAAACCATCTGTTTAAAATGAATCTTTATAAAACCAATTGAGCCTCTATTATGTTCATATCTGATATATTTTTAATTTTTTTAAATGAAATAGACTTTTTTCTTCCCTGGTGCTGCCCAATCTATATAAACTGGCTATTTTAGCCAATGAAAGTTTTTATGACTCCAGCAAATCAGACTGAAGGATAAAGCAACACACTGGTGAGGTGAGCCTTGACACATCATGAGAGGCTTCCCTTGGGCTCCCAAATGCAAAGCAGTCTGGGAGAGCTAACACAATTTGTGGATATACTCATATTTGAAGTGAAATCCAAAGCTGAGAAAAGGGATGGACATCACATTAAAGGCATTTATTAAGTAGACTGAACATGATTTCTGTCAAAAAGTTGAACGTTCCTTTCACTAAGAGGCTTTTAAAATCTGTGGCTGGTAGACCTGACTGCACAATTAATAAATATCATACATGTGTGCATATGAAGTTGCCTCTAATAGTGACAATTCCAGTGAAATCTGTAATGATTTTGTCTGTAAAGGCAATGAAAAATCCCATGGCACATTTCTGATGGCAGTAGCAATGAAGTACAACTCCTTCCCAACACACCTTGGATCTTGATATGGTATTTTAGCCAAATAAATTGCAACATGCAAACTGATGTAGGTAAACTCTATGAAACTACTGAATTGTCCAGCATATCATAAAATCCAGTAATAACTTTGTTTCAAGGTCTTCAAAAATAGAAGAGCTGAACACATGCACAGACATTGTCTCCTGGGACTGTGTATCCAGTGTTTTGTTTCTTCTAAAGTTCTAGTTTTATTAACTTTCCAGTGCTTTTAGCATGCTGCCTCCTTTCCAACACAGCCTGTTTTCCCTCAGCTTTTGGGTTTCCATGAGTTTCTGTGGGTTACAGAAGAAACAGTCAGAAACTCATCAGCCTGATACTCTGAATTCTGCTTTACTCCACTACTCACTGAATGGAGTACTAGGATAGACTGCCCTGCATTTCCCCGGTAAGGAATCAAAAGTCATCATGAGAGCTGTGAATAGAGAGGCTTTGTGAGTCATCACATTTAAGCATAAATTGTGATTCTGAGAAGCACTGTGTTTAAAACTGCTTTGGAGTTAGGATTATATTACAGCTCTGTTTTACAAGAAGCTAAGTGACTTCACCAGCACTGAATCAGAGAAGCCTCTCCAATAAAAGGTTAGTGATGGTCAGACATGCATATGTAGTAGTGCAAAAACATGCAATGTCCACACAAAGGTTTTGGGTGAGATTAAATTGTAAAGATGAAATGCATGTCCTCAGGTGGTATCTGTTGGCAACCAAAGTGAGTATGGTCAGAACATGGCACACAAAGCTGAAGATGCAATTTATTATATATTTTTTTTGTCCTATTTTGGTTCATGGTTTGCAGAGTTTAGTTGTTTCTTTCTCTGGCTTTAAATACATCTAAATGAGGGTAGTCTTTGTTGGTATATATGTATATCTATCTATATCTCTATGTATCTCTAATTATATATATACACATACACACACATATATATATGTCTATATATATATATACACACACATATATATATATAT
>VXBX01009581.1:477044-501485 GCA_013400415.1 Scytalopus superciliaris
CTTTGCCCGTGCCCGTGCCCGTGCCCGTGCCCGTGCCCGTGCCCATGCCCGTGCCTTTGCCTTTGCCAGTGCCCTTCCCTGTGCCCTTCCCTGTGCCCTTCCCAGTGCCCTTCCCTTCCCTTCCCTTTTATAACCTGCTGAAATAAAGGTGGTTGTAATAGCCTTCCATAAAATTCTATAAGCCCAGAGTTTGCTGACCCAATCCGGACTGTCAGTGTCCGTGTCCATATTGCTGGACTAGCAAGAGATTGAACTTTTGATTTTGTATCTCTCCCACAGCAACACTTTAAATCTTTACAACAGCAAGAAAATCTTACTATGAACTAATGAAGTCAATTAGAATCATAGCCTATAAATGGCTGAATTTTCCAGAGATATATCCCTACCTTCTGCTTTGAGCATTTCATACTACTGAGTCCAAGTAGCTGATGCACCATAAACAACCACAAAGTCTTCCATATCTCTTTTTTGTGATAAATAAATGTGATGGGGCTTATGTTGTTATTGTAAATATATTTTTTTTCCCCAGTAATGAACATTTCTTTACAAAAGGTGCATGGTTCTAGCAGCAATCCTAAGTGAAAAACAGTGCTCTGCCACATCCATTAGGAACCATCAATCCAGATGGTCGGAGCATATGGCGACAGTGAAGTTGTCACTGCAACGCCTCTGAGTACCCAAGTCATGAGCCCAAACGAAGATGTTGCTATCTTTACTGAACTGACCTTTGAGGAAACAAGCAGAATTTCCCTCTGGGTGTCATCTGCTAGTTTGGCTTACTATATGCCACCAACAAACCGGCTTCAAAGGCAAACATACACCAAGACAGGGCTTCCCCAAGGGGCTTTATTAGATAAATTATTTTAAATGCTTCTGGCCAGGAGAAGCCTGATGAAGACAGATGGCCAAACTGAGGAGTGTCTTTCCAAAGGAACAGGAGTTTTTGTCAAGCTTTTCTTCAGTGCCACTCTGTTTCTGGAAAAGACTTAAGAACTGTGTCTGCACAGGAAAAAAACATTCATAAATGTTGGTAAACTACACCAAATTTTTATAATAGCGCAGTGGGGTTTTTTCATAAGTATTGTCTTTCTAAAAATGCTTTTTTTGGAGCGTATTTCCAGCAGGAGATATTAACCATATGGGGCTGTGCTAGTGTGGGAGTTGGGAATATTGCCTCCCTCATGTGTAAGAAGGAAAGCGGCGATTAAGCTCCTTGCATAACACAGTCCTTCAGCATATGAGTCACTTTAAGCGGGTGAGATGCCAGAGGCAACACCAATGAACACACAAGTCATTACTGAAAATGGGTAGTCAAAACACAGAAGGTGAGGCAAATTGCAAAGCCCCTCTGTGCAGGAGAACCACCACTGATGTTGCTGCTGGTGAGCAGGGGCTGCAGCGACCCCAAGGTCTACCCAAAGATGAGGCAGACAAAGCAGAGGGCAATTGGTATGTGGCTTTAAGGATCGCTCAGGACTCACCCTACTGCAAGGTGACAGGAGAGAGCTACCTCTTGAAACAAGAGCAAGGCCTAAAAGAGTTACCTGAGGCTTCTTGCTCTGCTCTGCCTGTGTTGCTAAGAATTAGTTGCAATTCATTCTGTTCTGCTCACTGGACCCAAACTTAATCATAGGAAGAACACTAGAACCACTATACAATGAATCTCAGGGTTATAAATCAAGACCAGGTGGACATTTGAAAAGGGCCTTGAGCCAAGGGTTTGTGCAAGCTTCAGTTGGCAAATCACTCAACAGGAGAAAGAAGGAAGGTCACCGTGAGGAAGAAGAGCAGTTGCCTCTCTAAGTGAGGCCAAAGAGCAGAACTGGCCACTTAAAAGTTGTGCCAAGAGAAGATTCTGGAAGACTCCACTTATGAATATGATGATTAGATGCTGTAATTGTATGAATATGTATGTTGAAGTGTTGCAATCATGTATGTAGACTATAAATTACCTTGCTTTTCACTGGTGCCTTTGAGCTGGTTTGTCCAGCACGAGTTGGCAGCTCCCTGACATTGGAAAAAATGCCTGTTGCTTAAGGATAAATCGTCTCTATGCAGTTCCTTTACTTTTGGCTTTTGTGGAATCACTCTTTGTGGTTCTTTTTTGGCACTCAGGATGTTCCTGAGAGCATGGATGGCTTCTGGCTGGATACAGCAGGGCAGAGTCATTCAGAAAAGAGATTAAAATATTTAAGCTTTGGTTGTTACTTCAAAAGGGAGAGCAGGGCAGGTCTAACTTCGTGGTTTGGCATGCGTTTCCAGTACCATCGAACTTTCTTCCCTTGAGCCTGCAGAGGAAAGCGTTAAATTTGGACTCCTTCCAGAAAAAAATTATGTTTCACAAATATATTTCCTTATAATAAAATATTATTTGGCATTGAAACAAGTCCTTCTGCATGCTCTATCTCATTTGGAGGAGACTATTGTTGGCTGCTGATCAAACTCGGTCTACAATTTCTGCATCAGGTTCACAATTAAGAACTACTGATACAATTTATTCTGGGTATCTTGAACTTCATTATCTCATACTAAATCAATTTTTTTTTTTTAATATTGAAATAGTATCATAGAGAATGTTGCATAGAAAGTTTCTTTCAAAAATAGATTCAAAGTATGTCACAGGAGTCATACTGAGGTTTCATAAATCTTTGTGTTAGCAACATCACTTTATTTATAGAATAACTTTTCTGGATGGTGATAATTGCTGTAGTTAGTACCAGAGTATAGCAATGTGTAATTTTAAAATCTTTTTTTTTTTTTTTTAATTCTGTTTTAAAAATTCAAGCTGGTGGGTTTTGGGGATCGTTTTGTTTGTTTGGGGGTTTTTGTTTTTTTGTTTTTTTTGGCTTTTTTTTTGTTTTTTTTGTTTGTTTGTTTGTTCATTTTTTGGTTTTTTGGGGTTTTTTTGTGGAAGATTTGTATCGGAAATTGAAAGCATTATTAAAGTTTGGAGGGTTTTTTTTTTTCTATTTTTCAATTGATACAGCATTTTAGAGCTATGTGCTTCAGGATTGTTTCTTGTAAGCTTTAGGACACAAGAGAGAATGGTATCTGTACTCTTTTTTTGCTGTAAACACGTAATTTTGCTGTAAACACGTAATTTTGCTGTCCTGAATTTTGTAGTCTCTTCTAATTGCATGAAAATTATTGGGCTTCCTGTTTTATTTGTCACCTGGGTATTGCAAAGCGATAGTACCAGTTTGCTGTGACGGGGAGAATTTTGTAGCTCTGTGAGGCAAATCCAAGTTAAAATAAAAAAGTTGTCAGCTACATAATTATGCATTAATATTTCCTTAGGCCTCATGCATGCCAAGGAGCCCATTTCTCAGGCAATAATATTAGGCCTGAATTTACATTTACAGTATTTCAAATCAATCTGTTTATTCCATAACTCACAAGATTGGAAAACAGCTATTATTTAATACCAAACTCAATAGCTTGGGCACCTACATTCTGTCTTCTTGGTTCTATGAATGCAATTATTACTTAATCATTACTATTGCTACTATTACAGTGCATTGGGTAGAATAATAATAATAATAAAGCTATTCCTAAGTAACTTATTATTTCTAAAAAAAAAAGTAGACAAGTGTCATGTTTTAAGCTTGTTGAATTCTGGTCAAACTCTCTGCAACTAACTGCAGGTGTTTTGGCTGTTCAGCCAAGTTACTGTTCTTGGTCTTATAGTAAAGGAGTTTGGATTGTTTAATTTGCTGTCTAATGCTTATCACAACCTGCAGTTGTAGTTGCTTTTAATTTTCCCACGTCTCAGCACTTGGGGGCGAAATCTGCAGTGCAGAGTCTCTGTTTAAGGGACAGTTGTTTCAGGGACTTCCAAATAAAATGCATTTAATGAAAATATATAATGTGGGGGCATAGATATGTGTGCATACACACACACACACACACACACACACATATATATATAGAGGGCAAAAATATCCTTAAATAAGTTCTACCATATGTACTTTAGCATCTTTTAAAATAATAAGAGCAAGAAATCAAGAAAAAAAAAAAGAATCCCTTGCTTTGCTGAAGAAATATGGTGCTTTAGTTTTAATTTAGAGCTCTTCTATCCCTGGGAGGCCACCTATTGCCTTGCCATGCAGATTTGACTGTGATGAATGTCCCTGAGAACCAGACTCAGCAGTAATTTGCAGGTTTGGAACCTGAATTAACTGGAATTCTGGCTTTATTTCGCCTGTTTCATCCTCTGATTTGTGTGGGTTTGGGCTCACTCAGGCACCTTCACTTGAGCAGGGCTGAACCTCCAGCTGCCCATCGTGATAATGTCTACAGGAAAATGATATCACATCATTCAGTATTTGCACCATAATTCAAAGAGAGAAGGACTCACAAGCAAACTTAACTCAGGCACAACCTGATTTCCAAAGCCTTGTGTTTGTAACAATAATTTTCTGATTATTTTTTTTAATTTTTAATAACACAATGTTCATTTTGACCACATTACTTGGGACTCAAAATTTAATGGCCATCAGTAGGATTTGAGACCATTTCAGTAGTTCTAACAAGGGTTTTAACAGACATGGCATGGGTCATGTCACAGGTTTTGTATAATTCAAAGGTTAGGAGAAAAGATCTGTTACATCCATGATACCTGATAAAACTTATAAAAATTTATTTACCTTCCTGGATAAAGAGGCTGGAAAAACTACTCTAAAGCACTTTTTGCTTTAGTTTTCAGCAGTTGCTAAGCTGAATAAAATTCTTTCTTCCTCATCTAGGCATTTTTTCTCCAAAATGATAAATTATATTTTTAAAATATTGTTTATGTTATTTTCTTTTGAGTAAATGTGGTATGGACAAGAGTCATATCTTAGAGACATTTCTTCCTATTTTAACCAGTAGGCAATAAAGTCTAGGAAAAAGAAGTTCATCTTGTGGATAAAAAGCTTAATTCTGTGCTGGCTGTCGTGTTGCTGCTGTTTGTGCTGCAATGGCTCCAAAGAGTCTTGCAGAGAGATTTTGATACACTAGATATGGTATGAAGGCCTTGTCCCAGGCACAAGCAACCTAGAGAGCAAGGACTAAGAAAACAGTCAAAACCAGGAAAAGGATTAATTCTCAGGAAAGAGAATGATCTGGATTTCTCAAGAAGCCTTCATAAATTGAATGAACTCTATACTGAGCTTGGCAGATGCAGCACGGCCAAGACTGTGTTTATTTTATTACAGAGTGCTTTTCTGTTGCAAAATGCAACGCTGATCAGCTATGTGATGTTTTTCTCAGTGGAACCTACATCTGGGAATAAAGGTCTACACAAATGCTGAAGCATGTTGAGTCTGAGCATGAATATGCTAAAGCAAATCTTGCAAAATGAAAAGCTGGATCTTGTCCAGAATTTAGGACAGATTATGAGAATGCTCGTATTCTGCCTTACCTTGAAATGAAGAGCATCGTTTGGGAACCCTCTCAAGGTAGGTTTATATCATTTATGGGTTATGACAATGTGATGTCACTGTCTCTCCACCAGCTTCAGCAGTCTTGGTTTCCTAGGAGGATGTCTCAGGAGGTTGATGTGACAGCACATCCCAGTGAGCAGACAACCAGCTTGTACCTTGGCAGTAGGTGTTGGTGCTGAACTGCTTAATAGGGCCTGCCTCAATGCTCTGTGCCTCCAGCTATGTCTGACATGCAAGAGTGTGCAGACAGCTCTGTCTGACTCAGTAAAGAGTCATTAGGAAGCTCTGAATAAGTGCCTATTAGAAGCATTATGTATGTAGATGTGTCTAACAGTCTTTCCAGTAATGAGCCATGAATAAATGTCTACTGATGAACAGACAGCAGAACTCTAATGTTTGAGCAAGACAATACTTCCAGTTCTGTTTCCAATAGTGGTGTAAGTCAGAGTAAAAATCAGATTTTGCAAAACTGGCAGTACCCAAGTAATAAAGACCCTGCCAGCTGGGACGTCTCTTTCAGCATATTCTACCTGCCTCAAAACATCAATGTTAAAGAATGGAAACAGAAAACAGGATTAATCTGTGCTGTCCAGACAGAGAACTGAGGAGTCAAAAGACTATGTGCTTTTGGTCAAGGTCACCCTGGGAACCAGTAGCAGAGCTGAAAATCAAATTGAGATGCCCAGTGTTTGACACAGACACCTCACCTCCAGTCCATGTCACCAGTCCCTCCATCCAAATGGATATCTCACCAGAGGTAATCTGTGGTGCTGTTCATATGATCCCTAGAAGAAAAGGCAGGTGCTGAGAGGGATTTTCATACACATTGACATATATTGAAAATATGGAGAGGAAAATGAGCTAAAAAAATGGCAAGACAATAAAATTGCCTTTGTAGAGCGGAAGGAATTCTGTTGATAGGCAGCAACCCTCAATTCAAGTTTCATAACTGCAATCTTGTGGTGCTAAAAATGTAAGGCAGTGTGGGATTGTAATGCTGTGTAAGGGGCCTGGGGTACACTTTGATCTAATTTGGTATGTGTCCCACAGGATGAGAAGTGCTTTGAAGACATATTTGGATCTGTCTTTTCTGCAGCAAGCACTGTCACCTGATGATAACTCAAATGGACAGTTGCACCTTGTGAAAAAAAAAATAAAAAAATCATGCCCAGCAACCTTCTCCAAATTAAAAATCCAGTTCCTTACATCACTCTCACTAAATATTTGATAGGATGGAAGAAGCAACCACAGAGGAAACAGTCATTTACACTTGTAATTTCCATGACAAGGTGAATATGGCTGTTATATTTTGAGGGTGGGGAGAAGCAAAACAAAACAAGAGGACAGAAAAGCAAAGAAAGGCAAGTCTCAGAAGTCAGCTAAGTGTGTTTCTGTGAAGGGAAAAGAGATTTCTTACCACACTGTTCCCAGGAGCACCACCATGGCTTAAAAGCATTCTCCTGTTCGGTGGAAGTTTGTGTGCCTGTTTGATTGAGTGGAAGGAGCGCAAGGGAAAAATGAGAACACAAATATATGTTTTGGCTGCCATGCAGTCAATACAGTAATAGGTCGACAGAAACATCAAAACACAATCAAGAGCTGTCTTCGGGGCTGTGAGTGAGCAGAATTTGTTGGGCAATCAGCCAAGGGAAAGGAGAAGAGGTCTTCTGTTGTTCTTAGAGCTCATCAAGAGGCACTAAAGAAGCAAACTGAAATCTCTTTATATGGGAAGCAAAATCCATGTTCAAATCTGCATCTGCAGTTTCATTACGTGTAGCATAACACAGCTGCCATGCTCTTTCCCCTGAGCTGACTAAACCTTGGGGACTAGAAAGTTAATAGTGTATATGGAAGTAGTGCACATGCAGTTTGTATCGTGGTGCAAAAATTTTTGTGTAGTTACTCTGGGGTGGTTGCAATACTCAGGAACTTTAAAATCAAGGTTCATCACGTGTAAGTGGTTACAACTGGTTATCAACTTCATATACAATTTTTGCAAATGCTGCTTTGCTCTGAAAACAAAACAGCAAGGAGCAACCTGAGAGCTTCAAGCCATGTTTTTGGAACTTTCCTTTTTGAAAGACAAGGAAATAGTCATCAGTGTCCATCTCTCTGAAGGAATGGTAAAAACTTATATAAGCAGCTTGAAACATTATGTCCACATGCAAAAGGGCACCTTCCAATACTGTAAACGAGGACCCATTTTTCAAAAGCCTGTGATAGCCCTTTAGTGTTGAATTCAAAATCATATTTCATGTTTCAGTATCTGGCTTTACACTCATTATCAGTACTGAGGTAGAGTTCAAAATGACAACATTCTGGTAAAATTTAACACAGAAGAAGCAAATCACTTTCTCAAGCAATAGAAGTTTTAAGGAACAAGTAATGTCTTGCTCTTCCTATCACACATCTGACTGGCCTTGGGGGCAGAGGTAAAAAAATGTGCAAATTTTGGCAGATTGATTTACATGAAAATGATGGATTGCTTGAAGCCTCATGGAGATTTGATCTCGTACAGAGGCAAACCATTAAAAAGGCATTATCGAGTCATCACGTGGCTCTAAACTTTGCTGTATATTCCATTATCTGTTTTCATGTGTAGCAGAAACAGAGGGCTCAAAAGCTCTTGGGCTTGTGAAACCTGCCCTTTGCTATGGTACCAAATGATTTTTCTTTATTAGCTCTATTAGCTCAGTGGGCATCATTTCCAAGACACTTAGGGAGTTTTGCTTCACTTAACTGTCTGGCAAAGAGAACACCTTCCTTTTGTTATAGTGATTATCTTCAAGTTTCCAAAATGACTTTATTCATAGGCAGTTCATATGCAAGTATTTTTATAACCATGAGTGATTTTTAGCTTTACTGATTCGCTGTCCCACCCTCTTAATATGCAGCAAGATTTGATATGGGAGCTCCTCTTTCACTGCATGCATGACTTGCATTCATAGAGCAGGAGAAAGTATGATGATGTGGAAAGCATCTAAAAGATTCCTTGTGAATGCCTGAGGAAAATTTTTGATCTGAAATAGGTCTTTTAGAGACATGCAATATTGCAGAATCACTGAATGGTTGAAGTTGGAAGGGACCTCTGCAGATTATTGTTCAGCTGCCCCTGCAGGGGCACCTGCTGTTACTTGCTTAGGACCAAAAGTGGGGCTACACAACTCCACAACCTCTCTGGGCAACCTATGACAGTCTTTGACTATATTTCCAGTTAAAAAACCCCAAACACTTCAATTCCTCCTGAATCACAGGGTATATGGGGTGTAGGTGACAAGGAATTGTCAGTGGGGTTGCAAGTTTGGCCTCTGTGGGAAACCCTGCCTTCTCCACAGCCCTGGGCACATGTGAAAAGGGATGATATTCAAATCCATGAGTAGGATTCCAGCTGCAAAACACCTGTCCAAAACCTATAGATGAAATGCTTAGAAAAATGCTTTGAACTTCTGTCCCCAACCTCTGTTAGTGCCTTCACAGTGAAATATGCCACACGGGTGAAATGATATGGTAAATTAGTTACTAAGCAGTCCAAATGTTTCTAAACTTCACATCCCTTTGGGATGGTTTTATCTCAGCAACAGAGATAACCTGCTACAAGTACTTGTCAAGCATGATGGGGCAGGATAAACCTGCCTGCAAAGCTTTTAAGGTGCTGTAATGAAAAGGCTTTCACCTTCATGTCTGATAAGTTTGAAACATTGAGCACATGTCAGAAAAACTGACGCTGAGGCAATACAGTCTTTTCAGCTCTATTTTCATTCTTATCACAGTCTTCTCACTGGGGGACAATGAGGAAGAATGCAAAATTCCTTGGCTTTTAGTACAACCAACAAAGGGTTTTCATTTCCTCTGTTTCTGCATATATATGTAAGCTGTAGTGAAAGCCACAACACAATACCTTTTGCTTTTATTCCTTTCACATGAATAAAGGCAGATGATAACAGTACCATCATTATCTCCCACTCTCTCATGTGCATACACTGTAACAGACCTTCCTAGGAAGCCCTTACTATGAAGTTTGCTGGTGCAGAGGCTGCATGGACTGGAATCTATAACCTGCACATCAAAGTGAAGGATTTTCAACTTTCTGAGCAAATGAGTCTATTCTGCAGATCAAACTACCCACAAAAAGCTATAAAGTACATGAACATGGACTGTATTAAGCAGTCAGCACAACAGATCTGTACAGGGTGATTTGTTCATGGCAGTTCTAACAACCCTGCACTCAAGAAAGGATTATTTTCTGCATCATAAGGGAGTCAAAAGCCTTCAGGACATTAAGATTCATTCTCAGGTTTAAGACAAGCCTGGTTTGTGGTTGGTATGACATTGGAGGGGGCCCTGATTAGTGCCACTATGATAGGCAAGCAGCAGTCTTACTGCACTAATTGGATGACCTACGTGGATGCACCAGCCCTTACATGAAACCTGGTGAGACTCACAGTAGCCCCAGTTTCCTTCTAATATGTATCATATTGTGGTCAATGTCTCTATGCCCAAGTGGAGGACAGTGACAAGTGATGTAGCTCAGTGCTCTGTCTTGGGACCAGTGCCGTTTAACATCCTCATCGCTAACACAGTGAGATTGAGTGCATCCTCAGCAAGCTCGCAGATGGCACGAAGCTGGGCGGTGCAGCAGACACAACAGAAGGATGGGATGCTGTCTGGGTGCACCTGGATAAACTTGAGAAGTGGACCCAGGAGTACTCAGGTGTCCCTGCCCATGGCAAGGGGGTTGGAACTAGATGGTCTTTAAGGTCCCTTTCAACCCAAACCATTCTGTGATTCTATGATTCTGTGATATCAGTTTGCAGAATGCAGGTCACCAGGGACAGCTGAGGAATGCTCAAGGCAGATCTGTACCCACTTGAATCTCCTAACATGCTTCTGCCCAAATTCAAGAGACGAGGTTGAAAATATGTAATTTCTCCAGTATTTCCATATGAGCATCTTCTGTAATTGCTCTATTTAATATGTACTCTGGAAATATTTTTCTGACACATGCTGCTTTTACTGTTGGATTGTTTTACTTTTATTTTCACTTTGTAAGTAACATATCTTTTATGAATTGTGACACATACTTTACTTTTGCTCCTTATTAGCCTGACATGTGGCCTTTGTTTTCTCTTGCAGCCTGTGGGTGGCCAATGCACTCACCTGTGAGCTTTGTGTGAGATAAGCTACCAGACATGCAAGACTGATTTTATTGAAATCTAAGTAACTACCCTAGAATTGCTCTCATAAAACTGGAAAAAACTCTGTTTCTCTAAAGCCAGCCATGCAGAGCACTAAAGCAAAGAAAATGTCTCTCATTGACATCCCTGGGCTTTGGTTTGGGACCCTTGCCAATGTTTTATTTAAATGGGCTTTTAACAGTTTCATATATTCAACTCCTACCAATTCGGGAGTTCAAAAAGAGTAAATGTTCTAGAGTTGAATTGTAAAGGATCCTGCTAGTAAAAATATTCATTTGATTACAGTGGCTGGCTGCCACAGTATTTATTTCGAAAGTACAAGCTGGTGCTGCACTTTCCTGAGATCCAAGGCTGGAAATTAGGCACAAGCATTGTATGTACAAAATAAAAACTATCAAAGATCTGCAACCTCTGGAGTGATCAGGAGGGGGAAAAGGAGAAGAAAGAAGAAACATCTGCAGTAAGCCCTAGAAAAGGAAGAAACAAGCAGGTTCATCACCCCATGTGCAGTGGGAGAAGGAGAAGGGGAGGAAACTGAGAAACAATTTCATCAGGCTGAGGCTCCACAGATTTCCCATTCTCCCACTTCAAAGACTTCCATGCCATCTCAGGACTGGCACTAAGGGCTCCCCTCAATGTTTCTGGTATTTCATGGGGACCACGGGGGGCTGAGGTTGCCCCCAGGACCACTCTGCTGAGTTTTATTTGGCACAGCCCTGAGGGCACTGGGGACCCCAAGGTGATAAGGGGAATGCTGAAAGCAATCACCTTTCCCTGGCCAGTAGCGCTTCCTCAGCTTTTAAATTTGCTCAACGCAGCAGTGCTGTAGTAAGCCACAGTTTATCTACTAACATGGCTTATGTAAAGCAGTGGCAAATCTGATTATCTCTGTTCAGTCCAGTAGTTTCAAGAAAGCCTCCAAAACCAAAGGACTTTCTATTATGTATGTATTGCCCTCAGTGTCTTTGTTTTCTGAAAATGGAGAATATAATTTTATAAAGTCTGCAGCAGAGAATTTTGATATATGAATATATAACAGAAAGATTTAAATTAATAATATTTTTGTTAAAAAAAACAAAACTGAGAATGTGGAGATATTTAGGGCATTTTGTGTTCATTTTTATTTCATATGTGGCTTGCCATTACATAAAATACTAAAGTCGCATGGCAGGAATTAACACTGAGTTTTCCTCTTCCTCTACAAAGCCAACCAATGCAGGTCAAAACTCTTGTTCCACCTTTCTGTGTTATGAAAAAGCTGGGTTATTCTCCTTGAAAATAAAGTTTTTTAACATTAGTCAGTTTTATGAACCGTGTCTAGTTCACAGCTAAAAAACCCCTAAAGACTTTCTTCCCCTCTGGTTTAACCCATTTTGAAGTAAAACTGCAAGAATCAAGTCTCAACAGCTTCCAAATGAAGTGCCATAACCCCGGCAGTGTGGTGACACCTGCACAGAGTTCACAGGCTGGACAGAAATTGAGCTGCATGGCTCAGTCCTGCCAGGAGCTTTGAAAGATTAGAGGTAAAATGGGAAGGAGAGTTGCTGGTAAAAAAAAAAATAAAAATTGTAAAGGAATAACTGCTTCTCATGATGATCATTTTCATCAAGGTTAATAATTTTCATTAACATTACTGAACAAGAATTATAGACCTTATTTTCAAACTTCTATTTCCTTATAGGGAATTAATTTTACTTCTTATTTCCAATACATTATTAATTCTACCCTGCATCCTATCTCATTCTCTTTTATCACTTTTAGATGCCCAGTTACTTTCAATTAAATATTAATAGCCACCTTTTAATTTCTCCCGTAATTTGGAAACAGAAGAGCACTGCGATGGTTCTTGTCTTTGCAAGGGGCAGTATTTCTGTTCCGTGATGGAGGAATCCAAATGGCAGCGCATCTGTCTCCGGGGATATCAGGCTCTGGCTGACAGCACACGGATTGTCCTGCCACTCTTATCCGCTGGAGCTGTTTGGAAATGTCAAAACAGATGAAAGGCCACCCTCTGCATTTTGTACATCCAGGAGGGGTGTCCTTGTGGGAAAAAACATCTGTGAGACGGAAAGATCACCTGCTTAGATACAGCAAATGCATTCTGGCTTTGGAAATGCGTCTCCCTTCCCGGGGGGGCTTTTCCGAGGCCTCTGTGCCAGGTATGAGCGTCAGGTCACAGGCAATCCTTGCCTGACGCTGGAAATCAGGAATCTAATCTCTTGTTCATCTGAGCATTCCAAATCCCTTTTATTGTAGGGCTGTGTTGCCCCAGCTGTTACTAGAAGCACTGACTGCAGGTAAGCCACTGTTTACAGGGGATTAGAGGGTCACTGCTCTGTCTCATGACTTTTGGGGTGTTTTATGGCCTCTGATCACTGATTTTCGTATTAGGCAAGAAGACAACAAATGTCCTCCCCGGCTCAATGATAAAAGAAACATTTCCCACTGATTTTCCCTCCTAGTGATGTTTTCCAATAGAGACCAGGGCTAGTGAGCAGACCCTGGAGCTGTGATGTATGTGTGCAGTCAAGGATATTGTCACCTCATCAATAGGACGAGGATGGACATTAAACACGATGACATGTCACTCCCAATCAACTTTAAAACCTCTTGTTTCAGGACAAGCTGTAGAGTGATTCTTCATTTTAGATAGAACTTGGTGCAGGTTTATTCCTGCCTTCTTTTTCCTAAAAATGAGCTGTAATAAGACTTTTTTAAGCTGCCCCGAGGATTGAGAATCTTTATCCTTTGTGTGAGGTTGATACCTCTGACCAAGTCTGTGAATTTTTCTAATGTGTGCAGTGTACTAAAGCAGGATTGCCTTAGACCTCACTTTGATTTGCAAATTAAAAACAAATAAAAAATCCCTTCCATGTTCTTCAAACTAATACATTTCAATATTTTCCCCTGTAATTAAAAAATGTTTGATTCAAATGGAAGCTCTGTATTCATAACTTGAGAATTTGTTGTTGTACGATGACCATTCAGGGGAAATGCGTTTTGCTCAAAAATAAATATTTTTCTGCCATCTGCCACTCAGCCTTGTCTTTAAAAAATAACAGGCAACATTTAGAAGATAAGGGTTCTTTCTTATTACATTCATATCCAGTCAGACATGCCTTCTAGTTCTGGACATAGATTCCCAGTGCTGGGTGTTAATAAATTAATCCCCTGTTTCAAAAAGATTTAAAATACTTCAGTGAGTTTTATTAAAATGAAGCCTGCCTATATAAAATTTATCTGTTTTTATTTTAGCCATGCTAAAGGACAATAAGAGGTCAGAATTTATAAAAATTTGGGCAAATTTCCAGATATTTGCATAGTCCCAGTCCTGGAAAGTTAAGTATGTGTTAGCTAACATTCAATACAGGCAGAGGTCTGGGACCACAAGCTAATACTCTCTATGCATTTGGTATTCCTATAATCAAATAAGTCACTGATTTGTTTTATTTTTATCTTTAGTATGATTTTACTAATATCATTGCTAATATAATTAAGGTATAAGGAATTTTTATTCGGGTGTAGTCATCAAAACTGTTTATAGTTCAGTCTCTGTTGAAATTACTTATTTCTTTCCTGTTTCTATTTTATTTTAAATATTTTAGATGCTGAGATTAGAGAGCATTTAAAAAAAAAAAAAAAAAAAAAAAAAAAAAAAAAAAAAGAAGAAGAAAAGCAGAAATTAATTGAAACTCCCTAAAGAAAAAGGCTTTTTCAGGAAAAACAAACAAACAAAAAAATCTAAGTTTAGTTTCTGGGGTAAATATTTAAACTTTTGGCTGATTCTTCTCCCTGAATCTCTGAACTACCTGCTAATGAGCAACTGGGGTCTGCCATTTCCCACATCAACCATACCAAACAAACCTGAAGTTTCTTCTTAAAGTATGTAATCTCTGATTTGTTAAGGAGTATGGACCAATAAGTTTTGAGAGAGCATTTCAAAATTACTTGTTCGGTAGTACTGGGTGACACAAAGTCATTCAATTGCCAATGTTTCAACATTGCAAATGTTTTGTGTTCAGAAAATGACACCCAGCATTGCCATAATAATTCAGGGCTGTGGATAATGGAGCAAATACCAGGTTGGCAACATTTGAAAATCACATAAAAGAGAAGACTGAGTAGGATTTCAAAAAACTCCACAAAATAAGTGAATGGATGATTTAATAATCAATATATGAGATATCTATATTTATATCTTCCTATGTCATATTCTAATGGCACGGTGGATTTTATGACACAGAGTACAGTTCTGGTCCTGCCCCTTTACAATGGATGTAGGGATTTTAGATTACAGAAACAAATAAGTTTTCTATGCAAAATATTGATGTTTATTTTACATTGAAAAACAATAGAGATATATAATCAAGCACCCAGTCAGAAGAAAACAGAAAAAAAACCAACAAGGGGATGAAAGTAAATTTCATTTTACTTCAGGTTGGGTTTTTTTCTTAGATAAGCAGATATAATTAAATTAAAAGCAATTGATATTAATTTAGCAAAAAGAATGATTTACAATTACCTTGTAAAACTCTGTCAGAAGCTATGATGGAAGTGGAGAGCATAAAGTTGCCTCTGTGGATTGTTTTATAACACTTCACAAATGAATTAGGTGTGTGGTTTTGCACTGTGGAAAGGAAGACAAAAGAATTTCCCAAGATGAAAAAAAAAAAGCTTGAAATAGAGTTTTTTGTATTCCCCTTTGAAAACATGTTCCAGGCCTTGATTTTAGATATCATTCTAGATTGAGTCAATCCTTATGTCAGCTCTGGCATGGCTTTATGAAAAGGTTGCTATTCACAGCAGGTTAAGATATAAATACCCATCTTATGTATATTGTCATAAACCAGATGTCATATTTTAGATGCTGTTCCATCCACTTGAGTATCCACCTGAACAGTGAGACAATTTTAACACAACTGGTAAATCAATTTTTGAGGAGGGCTATTTTTAAGGAGTTTTGGAAGGCCTGATAATCTTTAAACTGACAAATATCATGCCAGGCCTTTGCTCTGAATCAATTATCTCTGAAGCTGAAATACCAATTAGAACTGGTTTGCCTTTCCAAATATTTCTTGGGAGTAACACCAAGCAATGTTTGAGCACCTTTGAAGAAAAACACTGCTTTGCACAGCTAAGGAGGAAGAAAACCTGAAATGGCTGAAAGATTAGTGCAGATAAGGAAACACACCCAGCTGCTGAGAAAAACAGAGACTGAAATATTTGCAAATTCTTCTTTATAACATGTACTCATTGTTGCACTGAGTTAGATGTTGACTCCTCTTCACAAAGCCTGCTTTTACTGTGGGTGCCAGCTCTCAGAGGGCAACTGGGGGACATCCACTGGGACAGCAGTGCCCTGGCTGGATACAGCAGGTAGGAAAGCAGAGTCTCTCTCAAAAACACAGCCTGCTGTAGCTCTTTTTGCTTCAAAGCAGCGTTTCATTTCTTTGGAAACTGTATTCCATAGGGTAAAGGAAATACCACGCTGAGATTGTCAGCAACATTCCTCACTGTTCAAGTGGCTTCCTTTGAACAGCTGTTAAGACACCATTTTAGCTTCACGTTTGCTCTGAAGAGATAGCAAATAATGAGTGTAAGCTGGGAAACAAGCATCTGAGTTCCTTATTTGTATTGTCGGAACAAAACAGTGTCCATTCGTTTGGAGCTGACACTCAGATCCCGTGTCCTGCGGTGTGGGATGAGACACAGTCAGGGAGCAATCGCTCAGTGGCAGCACTTCTTCCATTTTCTCATTCTAAACCAGGGAGCAGAAAGTCCTCAAGGGATGGATGTAGAGGATGGCTTTAGCTTTTGAGCTCAGTGAGCGGTGGGGAGGGGGGGAAACAGTGCAAAGACTCATCATGTTCCTGTGACTGCTTTGGCTGCAGTCGGAGATACAGCAGAACCCCCCCAAAACACCTCCCTAAACCCAGCAATGGGGTGTGGGGCAGACAGAAAAGTCACACTGAGCAAGAATGCAAAGAGAGAGAAGTGAATTATTTGAGTTATGAATTATTTGTTGTGCATGAGGGGTCTTGAAGCACAGTAAAAGTTTAGGATGTTACAAGAAGTAAACTCGACAATTTTGTTGCCAACAACTCTGTGACAATTTAGCATTGGCTTTGGTTGCCACCTTTTCTGGAGTTGAACATTCTGCAACAGCTGCTTCCTTTTATGTATCCTAAGGGAATAATAGGACATAATGTCTAGAATAATGGTCAAAACAACTTTGCATAATCAGTTGCAGTTAGAAATAATTTACAATATTTGTATCAACTGCTTATCTGCAACATTTTTGGCTTCTACATTGCTTGCAGTTTTTGTTGAGTTTCAACACAGGTTTTTAAAGCTGAATTGAACCAACATTACATCAACTGAAGCTAAAGAAGAGCTTTGCATGGGCAGAAAACAAAAGAAGTGCTTTGGATTCTTATATTGCCCACTGAGCTGTTCTGCTTTTGCCTTAAAAATGTATGTATGTAAAAATTATAAATAAATAAATAAATCATATACAACATCACAGAATTTCCAACTATTTCAATGGCATTGTGAAATATGATAATAAAAAGGCAACAAAATGCATATTGTTCAATAAAAGGTTTGTGATAGATTTACTTGTCTCATTTAAATTTGCTGAAGTTACACTGTATTATTTTTGCAGGATAGTGGGTTTTTTCTTATTTCATGTATCATATTAGACTTGAGACTATCTAATTCTTACTTTTAATTCTGTAATTCCACTCATTCCACAATTAAATGAGTCACTGTGGAGTAATCTGCACAGGTAATACTGATATTGTTCTCCAGGCTGAACCCAGTCCTGATTTTGCCACCATCATCCCAACAAAGCTGTATGAAATAAAGTAGGATTATCTGTATGCTAATCCTATATAATCAAGGTGGAAAAATGTGTCCCTTAGACATCAGTATAAATGTATAGGTCATGAAAGAACAGCAATGTGTAGAGTTTGGTGGGCTACTTGCACAGTTGTATAGATTATTATTTGAAGGAGAGCTAGAGCAGTGCACTGTGCTGACACTTGGGAAATGCAGCAAATATTTTGCAGAATGTGTCAACTGCTCAGCTTTGTGTGTAATGCTGAACTTTTATGAAGTCTTTTATTATTAAGGATTAACTACAGCATTATCTTGTAATAGGATCATAAATCTTTAATTACAGTTCAATATGGTACCAACTAAAATTGCTTTTGAAATGAAACATTTTATTAAATGATCAAAACAAAGAAATTCTTTTCAGAAGGAAAGAAATCATAACTTCTTAGGGTGAAGTTAAGGTGTGCAAAACTCCCACTGACTTCAAAGAATGCCAGTGTCTGCCCACTGATTAACATGGAATTTACCCAATCTGCCAGTACTATTTCTGACACTTTAAGTGTCCATTAAAAATTCAGGTGTCTCTGTGATTCCTGTATTTATATTTGCTTTTTAAACTCACCACTGTGTCAGCTCTAATTATGTAAGAGGTCTAATCCCAGGGAAGTGTCTTGGCATGACATCTTTTTCTGCTTTCAAAGATCAAGGCAGTGGAGAAACAGCAGGTTGGTGGAAAGATGATTTTCCTCTAGAAGGAAGAGGGTTCATTGAAACTTTATTAAAAATACAGCTGGAATTTCTTACCACTTGAGCCGTGAATGTCCATTGCTGTCATTGCATCTGCAGTTTCAGCTCCAGCTTAGTTTCCTTGCAGTGACCTTTCCAAATGTTTTTCTCCTCAGGCCCCAGGAGCTGGGTTGTGCAAAGGACAGTGTCTGAATCGTGGGGTTCAAATGCTGTAGTGATGGGAAAGTTTCTAAAACATGTAAACACATATTATTGCCTGAATGGGTGTTTTAGGCATCTCCCAAACTGCTGGTTTCTCTGATTTAAATTTTAATTCTTGCTGTGTTTAGTTCAGAGGGCAGCCAGGAGGAAGCCCACAGAACAGGAGGTATGGGGCAAACATCATATGTGCTCCAGAGAGTGTATAATGCATTAAAATATCTTTTGTTAGGTTAGTCTTCAACATTTTATATTGTTTTGTTTTTCAAACAGCAGCTGACCGTTATATGGGAACATTCTCTGGACCATACCCTTGGATTATGCCCATGAGTGGAAAGGCAATATATCCACTCCTAAACTTTCATTCATGTTGAAGAGAAAATCAGTGCCAAAGACAGTGAACTGCACCAGGAAAATGTCCTTTGCAGCTGTGTCCTGAATAGATGGGTAAAGAGGTAACGCTTCAATTGCAAGGCAAGGGAAAAAGGGGACACCATTTTCACAGCAAATATTTTCCAGCCCATTGATGTAAAACCCAGGCTATCCTTACCAGAGTACACAACATGGGAAATTCTTTCACACTCACAGTTCAACTGGGCAAAGCAAATGCTCACGTGCATTTGGCAAAGCTGCATCACAACATCTGCTGCTTTAAGGTGATTTTGCAAGTGAAACCAAATTTGCATTCTTTGTATGCAAATGTGCCTCACTAACATGCTCATCTTACAAAGATTAAAACACAGAGAAAGGCACTTCTGTATAATTCCCCCTACCTCTCTCTTGACTGGTATTACTGTCCTTGTGCCTTTTTTGTGGTTGTTGTTGAACTGTCTGTGCTTTCCTCTCGGATGTGGGAGCACCAAGACAGTGTTTCAAAGGTAAGATTGTGATGTGTCAGCTGTTACTCCCTAACCTGAAAAGCCACAGGTAGTGAAGTAGCAGAGATGTCAGGCTGGCTAGACAACATACCCCAGAGCTCTGGCAGGTGCAGAAGATTGCCTTTGAAATCTGTGACAGTCCATCCACACCGGCATGGCCATCAGAGTTAAGTAGTTTTAACTCTGACACTGACTCCTTACTCTGCACTCTTCCAAATACACATAGGTACAACTTCACACATCCCTTACTATTGTACTGTCTTCTATCCTTCAGAAACATCTTTTGACCCGTGGTCTAGAAGTGGCAATGCTTAGCTGGCAAATTTGCAGGTTTGAATATTTTTGCCACAGTAATTCAACAGGAATTTTGGCTCCAGCAGTTGCTGAGTCTCATGTCATGTGGTGAATATTTCCAAAATGGGCACAGTGGCTGTGTTATCTCCTAGCACAGACTGAGAGGAACGCTCTTGTGGAGTGAAATGGCAGTGAGGGTGCTGCAGTTCAGGCTTTTCCTGCTTTTATTAATTCAGACTGCCTTGAATGTTCTGAAACCTGTCTGCAATTGGGTGCATAACGTGTTAGTTCCCAGAAAGAGCTCAGTTGGTGCTAGAGGTGACGTTTGGGTGATGCCACAATGCAGGCAAACAGCAATAGCACAAGGCTGGGGAGGACAAGGAAATAGAGGCTGCCTAAAACCTCTCAGTCTAAAACAGCAAACAGAACTACACATTAATTAAAGCATCATGATTTATTGCATACAAAAGGAGTGGAGTTGGATAACTGCATGGTGCATCATTCCCAAGAGTAGCAAATTTAGGTTCTAAGGGAGGGGTTTATCAGATTTAAAAAAAAAAAAAAACAAAAAACAAAACCAGTGTTACCCTGGGTTTTCAGTGTTTGGCTCCACTTAACTGCAGAATTGCCTTCAGTTACCAGTACACTCCAATTTTTAACATCACCATATGTTAGGCATATATGCAAAGAGTTATAACCTACCCAAGTTTTTTCAGTCTGTTTTCACAGCCTATTTCCTTAGGCAACCCAACTTGTGGCTTTGTTTGTAATATACTGCATGGAAAAGGATAGGTAGTTTAAAGCGACAAAAAAACCCCAAACTCAACATTCAGAAAGTTTGCATTTTTCTTTCATGAAAGGTTGCTAGCTTATTAGAATCTGTTTGTGAATGAATGCTACAAATTATTTGCCTAAATCTGTGAAATGTTCATATATCAAATTTCAGGTTGTTTTCTTGTTTGTTTGTAACCAAGCCTACATTCTAGGCAATTAATTAAGTATTTGCTTAGCTGGCACTATCTTGCTGACAGATTTTTTTCTAATAAAATATTATTTTTGAAAAAAATTATGTGGATAGATTTTGAGTGGGTTTTTTTAGGTGTAGAGGGGTTTTTTTGTTTGATTTTCTCTTGGTGTGCTAGTCTCCCTACTGAATGTGGTTTATAATGTCAGAGAGATTGAGAGGTCATTTCTTACTCCATTTCCTCCAGCTATAATTCACCACAGGATTGTAGATGTATGTGAACTATAATACAGGAAAGAAAAAATAGTATTTCTCATTATATCGATATCACTGGGTATACTGAATAAAAGGCTTCTAACTTAAACTTCAAGCTTGGTGGAGTTTATGTTTGGATTGCAGAATTTGAAAGGGATATACCTCTGATTTTATTTCTTCATTAATGTTTTTATTCACAGGCATTAATTGTACTGGGCAAATAAGATAAATTATCAGTATATAAATGTAAAAAATTGTTCTGTGTGTAATATATATTTGCAAAGTCAGCAGCCTAATTACAGTGGTAATTTTATGCTGGCAGAGAACATCTGGCAGAGTGACCTCATGGACAGACAGAAAATCTGCACAGAAAACGTCCATTCAACTTCTTCTTGGGGAAAAGTCGGAGAAGGTTGTGCTTACCACACAAAAGTGTCCTGTGGCCACATGTCAGAGGGATGACATTTCCCTGGCAACACCTTGGGAAAGCAGGTTGTCTTCTGAGGCTGAGAGGTCCCCTGGTCTCCCTTTTTTTGCACCGACAGCCTTGAAGCCACTGCCCTTCACTTATGGATGGAGTGGTGGGCTCTCACCCTGTCAGGGTGGGAGATCCTCATCTTGATGGTCACAAATCTTACTTTATTCCTTTTTCTTTTTTCTTCCTTTTTCGAGCCCACACAGCTGATTCCTTCTGCTTTGGTATGTTTTTCTGTAAATATCTGAGCCAGAGTTGATGCCCAGTGTTTTCCTAGGCAAGACCAACTGTGCTTGCTCTGGGATGAAATTCAGGCAGACAACAGTAAAAGTTAAAGCTCTAAGAAACAGCTCCCACCGAAAAGTCCTCATGACTATGATCTTGCTGTATTTTCTACAGGACAGGTACTATTTTAAAGCCAACACTCTCTACAGCCTATGACCCCATAGCAACCCCCTTTATTCTGCTGGATCCCTTGTCTTTTACCCTTTCTTAACCCTCCTTACCAAAATCTCTATGTATCCCTATTTTTTAACAATTTCCTGTAATGACATCACTAGCTATGTTCCCACATCCTTCATGGAAAATGAACTGAGGTTTTGTATTAGTGTTTTGGGCTTTATGGCTTTTTATTTTAGGTGCTGTCTCTGCACAAGACTGTGCTGCTGTAACAGGAGGATGTAGCACTACAGTTTCAAATCCAGCCTTGGAGAGATTCCTTTCTTTCAAGATCCTTGGCCACAGGAACTGCAGCAGCAATTACCTGGCTCTGGATCTGGTGTGGGTGCTGATGCCCTGAAGGGAAAACTTTATCCCTGCACTTCCTTCAAGCAGGTACTCAGAGCTTTGGAAGCGAGCACAACATCTCAGCAGAGCCACCCTAATTAGAAAGAGCCAACAAGTTTCCACTTCATTTGAACTGCCTCTTTTCACCTACTTATTTGGAGAGGACAAATCAGCCTCCTATCAAAACTGAGAAAATCACTCTGTGGCATAACTGCTGGGGTAGAAAGCAGGTTCTTGCTCTCTCAGCAGAGAGTAGAAAGGAAGACATACAAACACACACCCACACACTCCCACACACCCGTATTTTTAGGGAAAGTTGCATTTTAGGGTAGTATTTCAAGACTGCTTGTCCGAGTTGTGGTTTAAAGGTTATGTTTCTAATTAAGAAGCAGCAAATATCCAAAGCTCAGCAGCCAATGCAACAGTGTAATGAAAATGTAGCCAACGTTATAAACAGGTACTGTCTCATTCTTTCAGCAACTAATGTAGTTGTGTTGGCAGTGATGAGCACAGACTCAATACCGAGCTAAAATCATATGAAAAACACATAAAATGACAACCTGCTGTCACATCTCCTTGAGTTATTATCTCATCATGATTTCCAAGCTAAGTCAGCCTTTACCTTGTTAGTAACTTGATAGGAGAACTGATAAGGGACACCCATCATATTTGTAGGAAGTGGAATTTATGGATAAGTGATTGGTGCTGTCATTCCCTCCCCCTGCACAGCCTGAATCAGTGCTGCACCTTATCCCTGCAGTTCAGCCGGAGTGTTCTGGGCTGCCAGAGGGTGCCACACCAACCAGGTCCTGGCCCCTGACACTGATTAACTTTCCCACAGCAGGTTCTACCTGAGAGTCCTATTAATCAGAGGTGCCCTGCTCAGGTTCTAAACTGGGTAATTAATTTTTCCCCGCCTGTATTACCTTTGTAGTTTCAATTACTTTACAGCTTTTTTTCCCCCCTTCTATTTCTGTTAATATGTATTTTCCTGGCACTGTGTGCAGTGTGTATTTGCTCTCATACATGAATCCACTCCAGATACATCTGTATTAGAACCACAGTCATTTTGACCCTCCCAGTATTTGTATAGCCCTTGCAGACAACCTAGGAACTGATGAATGTATCTGTTTCCTTGGTGATATAATAGCAATTCATGATCATCCTTCATTGTACTTTTAAAACAAATATGCCTGCATTCTTTATGCATTTGAAAATGCATAAGCACTGCACCATTTATAGGGGCACTGCCCTCAGCATATAAGACCCAGAGACCTGGAGAGCATCCTTCAGTTAAGAGCTTTCCATGTCATCTCCTAAATCAGTACATGGAGGGCAGGAAACTGTCTCTGTGACAAAAGAGGGTGCAGGCCCCAAATATTTTGTGTGTTTGGTGACACAACACATCCTTTAGCTGACACAGCTCTTTGCTATTCTTGTGGCTCTTAGCTGTGTTCTTTGCTATTACTCCAAAAGTAAGTTTAACCTGTACCTGAGTTCAACAGAGATATCCACAAACATGGACATAAATTCCAAACAGTCAAATGAAAATAGGCACATCAAATGAAAATAAGGGGCAGGAAGATTTGATTCCAGGCTTACTGTCCAAGTTGTTACACAGATGTAATTTCCATCCCTCTGAGAGATTAAAAGGAAGAAATAATAAAGAAAATGTTGTCCCTAAGCCTATCCCTGAAGTCTGTATCAGGGGAATATTGATTTGGCACTGCTAACCCAGAGCAAAGGCAGGGGTTCTTGCATTTACTGTAACAGTAATAAGGTGCCTGTGCTTCTCAATGAAGTTCCACTGCAAACACAAACAATCAATATTCCAGACTGCTGTTTCCTACAGGAGAAGTCCACAGCAGGAGAAGATGAGGAATGAATTGCTCATCCCCACATAGATTTTTAACACATGCACTGTGGGGATATGTTAGTTCTGTGCTTTTTACCTGAGCTTTGCAAGAGGGCTCTTGGAATTTGATGTGCTCAGGTTCGGCTTGTAAGGCTAGTTCAGATGCTGCTGTGAAATTAGCACTGCTGGGAATCTGAAGGTAAACTGGACACTGAATTTTAATGTAGCAGTAGAGCAAGACCTTTTTTTCCCCTGACTTTCCTGCTGCCTTGCACTGTTAGCAGTCAACTGTGTTAAAGTGAGCAGCTATAGACTCTGACTCTTGGGGATATTGTATGCAAAGAATTAATTTTTTTAATGCACTTTATATCCATGGTGGTGCTGTTAATGAGCGCTGTCAGTGGCTGACTCTGGGACTGCAGACATACTCTCACTGCCTCACACATTTCTCAGCATTGTTTCATCAACTTCAATTTAAAACAAAACAAAAACCAAACAAAAAACCAAAACCAAATCAAACAAAACAACCCTCCC
>VXBX01009581.1:501520-526552 GCA_013400415.1 Scytalopus superciliaris
AAAAAACAAAAAACAAAAAACAAAACAAACCAAAACCAAACAACCCCAACAAAAACCAACCAACAAACCAACCAAACAATCAAATAAATAAACCCAGCAAGCAAAACAAATCACAGGTGACTATTCAGCCAATATCCACTTGTTGAGGACAGCTTTTCCAGGCACTCTGACAGCTCAGCAGTGCAAGTGTTACTACATGGCAATGTAAGAATTTGTGGTTTAAGGGATAAATGCATAATGTACAACCTCTTCCATGATCCTCACTCATGTGGTTGCTAATCATGGAGTGTGGGTGCAGGAATGCTTAATGTTTTTGTGTACAGGGCAGATCTCACCTCAGCCATGGGTGCAAAGTGGCCAGTCACTACAAGCGCTCCCATAGCTGCTTTTCATACTTGCTTTTCTCACTATACAAAAATCTAATTTTCCTTAATGTCACTCTGCTGGTACATTTTCATCCACTTTTCTTCCCTTTCATGCTGCTGAAATGGTGAGAGAAGAGTCCAGGAGCAGGGAATTGAGTGTTCTGTGAGTTGAAGGCAAGTATCTTAATCATTATAATAATCTACTTTTCTGATTTCCACCAAAAATGAAGTCCAATTTAAAGGCACATTGTTGCTTTTTCCCACCCCTTGATTCTGGAACATTTTCCAGTTTCTAATACTGTAGATCTTATTTTAAACATTTGTTACCTTCTTTATTTTCAACTTCCAATCAATTCCTAAATAATTTTGGTTTCGTTCCTCACTTCCTAAATTTTGTGCAGTGTCACCTTGTTTAAATCTCTATGAGTCTGTCTTTGGGAGGAGATCCTCCCAATACTATTGTGGTCACATAGTATATCATAACAAAGTTTACATGAAACCCCAGAAAATTCTGGCAAACCATCCAGAAAATTCCTGGAAAAAAAAAAAATCCAATATACCTACTTTTTTGAAATAGTTTGGAAATAATGCTGGGTAATTCTCTCTCTGGTTACAGGGAATTTAAGATGGAAATCACTGTAAATATATTAAAAAAAAAATCTAACTGTCTAAGTGTGGTTGTCTCCTAAAAAGTTTGTTATATAAGAAGATCTGGTAAAATGTCTACTGATCAACAAAATAATATATCAGGTAATTGATACTAACATTATTAAAATCTTAAAATAAAATTAATGCTGTAGAAAAAAAGGTCAAAACCTAGAAAGTGCTGTTCATGTGTTGCCATGTCCAGCAGGGAGCTGGTTTTGGCTGGAGGCTATATTTTTACTCTGTCAGACTGTTTTAGTTGATCTAACAGCAAATAACCCAATGTATTCTTAAATGTCAAAAAGAAATAAATTTATCTTGATGATTTTTTTCTATTTTTCTCAAGAACTACATTGGCATGGACTTTGCTAAAAAGAAAATTTCACATATCCTTTCCTTAATAATTCTGCTCCTTACTTCTAATTAATTTTGCACATTTTCTGAGATGTTCTTTCACCTTCCAGAAGAGCCATTTCCTCCGATTTTTATCTATTGTTAATTTGCTGCACCTTCTTGAGATTTCTCGCTCCCGATTCATGAATCCATTAAAAGGCTTTCCTTTGAAAAGTCGCCCCCACTGCTGTGTCAATTATTTTCCAGCGCTGGTGCTGGCAAGTAGAACTTGTGGCTCTCCTGAGCAATTAACCTGGCAGTTATCAATAGCAAACACCATGCACTGTAACAAAACCCTCGGAGCCGGGAGCGGGGAGGCGATGGGTTATACAAAACAGCTAATGGAAAGGTAATTGTAAAATGCTTAGCCCATCTCGCTTCTTGGAACCCTTGGCAGATGACACGCTTAAGTAATGGGTTTAGAAAGCTCAAATCTCCTGCCTTGCTGTGTTCTGGGCACCGTGGAAAAGCACTAATGCCTGTATATGTGTAGGGGTATTCAAACAGGGAATGGCAAACAGCCCGTAACACAATTGCCTGGGTTTTTTAGAACTGTGTGGATCAGCACATGCAAAAAGAAGGCTTTTAAATCACGGTTATTTTATAGAATTCCTTACAGGGATAAAGTGATATCTGTGCTCAAACCTGCACTGCTTGGAGCCCAGTGCTCCACCTCATCTAAGCAGGCTTACCGGTTTCACCCAGTCCTCACCTCTGTGCCCAGCCTGTGCTTTTCTCCGAGAGCTTGCCCGAGCTGCCCCAGGCACAAGGCAGACAACACTAACTCGGCATTTTATGTGCTCAGCGTGCAGCAGCCGACCCCACAAGGGCTCGGTGTGCCTCTCTTGCACCACTGTGCACGTACAGCATTTTGTTTAAAGAATTGCCTCTTGCTCCTCCCTTCCTCCCACCCCGCTGTGACCTCTCTGAAACCAACAGGTGAGCGCTGTGACGGGGTCGGTGCTCGCCCTAAAGCGGTGAACTCGGTCCCTGGTAAAGCCTGCTGAGGTTTCACATCTGAGCTGCTGTTTGCGTGTGCCACATCGCTCCCTACAGTACAGCACGTTGCTTCACATCTTTTAATTCATACGAAACTCTTTTGGTATGTAAAAAACGGTTCCTTTATAATCTAATGCAAGTGCTCGTTATTCTCGGCAATTGTTTTCTGCTGTCTATCCCACTGCAGATTGGTTAATTATCTGATTTAACACCAATTCCTTATGACGACAGTTGACAGGGACACATACTTGGTATCTGAAACCGGTTCAGGGTTCTGGAGTTGTCCAGCAGCTCAAAACGTAATCTGACTTGGTGCTAAAAAACATCTGAAGGTTATTATAACTTCTGTAAGGTGCAAACAAGCCTTCATTTAGTACTGTACTATATAACAGCTCTAAAATTACACATTAGCACTATGAAATTGAAGTGTTCCTGCATATTACATTAATAGCAGTTAATAGGGAATTAGTGCCACCTAATGTAAAAATGTAACCCAAGTGTCTCTGATGGTAAAAGGGAAGGCTTTCTCATTCTTTCTCTTCCATTTGCAATAAACATTAGGGAAATAAAAATTACCATGGATTATGGAGCTGTTAAATATTATATATTCCTATGCTATTAAATGTCATCTATTACTATTACATAAACTTCACCTTTGATTAGCAACAAATACTTTGCTTTATTCTGAGAAATTGGCCATTTCATAATGCTCTAAAGGATTAATTGTAGTAATGAAATACTTCCCTGTCACGGGCTTGTGTAAACTGTAATTATTTTGGCCCCAGTTCTGCACAGGCGTCTGCAAGTTCTTAATTGCACTCAGGTGAGGAGAATTAAGTGCATGCATAAATATTACTGTGGGTAGAAACAAGGTCCTATGTGCAGTTTTTTCTCCTTTTACTAAATGTATAAGCCTGAATTCTAAAGGTGACTCAGTCTCTCTGGCTGTTTCATAGGAGAAAAACAATCCTTTAGCAAAGATCAATGAGAGCAAAGATAAATATAGTGTAGGAGTGCTCTGGTTCCCCAATAATTACCTATCAGTTATCTGCTATCTGAATCGAATTTGCCAACAGAAAGAGCACAGATAAAGGAATCATTAATTTAAATAAATAAATAAAGCTTCAGTTTCAGCCAGAACCCTGTACAGACACATATTGCAGCATCTAAATAAGTAACCTAAGTAAGAAAGAACCATGAGCAGTTTTGGGCCCAAATCATGAAGCTCCTGTTATAGACCTAATTAAAGGGTTTGCTGAAAAAGTTTTGCTTTATCTTTTCTAACTTTGATGCCAACACATGCTGAAGCACTACTATTACATGTGACATTTTAGAAATGATGCATTTCTGCAGAGCTTGCTTCAGATATCGCCACTGTTATCATAACAGGCCTCCCAAAGTTTGAACTGGGATGCATCTGGGTATGGATGAAGGAGGGGCAGCCCCTGGCAAATGCTTTATTTGGTTGGTTTTACAGTGAAAGTCTGTAAGTCCATGACACCCTGAAAAGTGACAGAATGAAGTGGAAGGAAATGATATTACTGGAGCTTTTGAAAATACTTATTTAATGTTGCTATAAGCACTTCCAGGTGGGCAGAAAAGCAAACACATTGGGTTTGTTGCATGATCAATAGTGTGCCATAAATGAGGTGATAAAAAAGGTGCCCAGTCTCAGCTATTCTGCCTTATTTACTGATTGTGGTGAATGTCTGTTTAAACCTGACCATAAAAGTTTAAGAGAATAAGGGTCAAAAATCACAGCATCTCTACTTTTAATGTGGATTTTCTGAGATCCACCATTTGATTACACTAAAATTTATAGTTGGTCACGTAATTTTTCTTAAAATGAAAGCTGAAATTTATAAAAATTATAGAAACAACTAAGTATTAAAAAAAACAACCTACAATTTGGCTCAATGAACTTGAATTTGTGAACCAGTAGAAAAAAAAATGTTACTTTGAGACAAAAAAATATTCATATTGTGAGGGATTTTACAATAAATTTCAGCATAATCAAAATGTTTTAACGAAAACACTTAGTGAGAAATGCAGCTAGATAATGTGTTTTGACTCTTACAGTATGGAATGACTATTGTTAAAATACTTTTAATAAATAATCTGCACACATTTCCTTCCCCACCAAAGTAATTTAAAAACCACACTATCTTTAAGTGATACTGTGTAATAGAAAATTCAAAATCTAATTGTAAATGTAATAATTTGTGTCATGCACTCATTTATTTTTATTACAGCTCCAATTTAGCTCATATTTTTGTTACCACAATGTAAATGATAAACATGTTTGTAGCTGCCTTTATATCAGGTTATATATTTAAAACTGTCAGGATTGCTACTCATTCTGATGCACAGGAAATGCATTCTGGAACAAATTACACAAACCTGCATGCTCTGGCTTTTGAGATAGTTCCAGGAGCCTAATTGCGAAAGGTTTTGCCTGTTTCAGAGAGCCTTTGACAGATGCAAAATGGAAAGCTGAGCTGCCTCTGCTGAGTTAAGCTACACTTGGGGGTGCCCAAATGGTCCTCTCCTTGGTGAGATGTCCTGGACAGCAGCCACTGGTAGGATATTGAGTTCCACGGGGAGTTCTCAAGGACAGGGGTCTGAAGGGTGAATGTCAGGGACCTGCACTATCCCTCATTTTGCCTGGATGGGCTGGATAACAGCAGCTGCAGAGCTAAAAATGTGGGCATAAACCTGCTTATTTAAACTCCCTAAAGCTGCCTGAGAATGTTTTTGCCCCAAACTGGTGCAGTAAAAGAGGAATATGACCATCAGCTTAATTAAACAGTATCTGGTGATTATAAAGAGACTTTGGAAAAAGGAGAGGAACCAACTTGAAAAGGAGTAATAAATCAATGTAAAAGCATGTCTGGGCCATCTGGGGAGGTTGTGTGCCCGTGGCAACTGCATCTTGGAGGTGGCATCTGCAAGTGCATATCAACATTTTGCAAGTGGCTGGTGTTGAATCAGTCTCTTCTCTAGCCGGTATTGATCCTGAACACATAGGTCACAGACTGCCAGTTATTTATGTGCTGTTAATAAATCAATAAAACATTTGATCTTGTTTTGATTTAAACCACCTGAACTGAGAAGATTTGCCCTGTAACAATTGTATCTTTCAATGGGATGTTCTGAGCTTCTGTGGCTTCTCCCATGTGCAAGAGATTTCTTTTTCTTTCTCATAGCTTTCCCCCCTCCTCATGCTCCAAATTTCTGGATTTGTTAAAGATGTCATAAAATTAGCTTCAGGACTCTAATGGGGCCAGGAAAGTTTTGTTTTTTTTCTTTTTTTTTTTTTTAAATTTTCCCATAACATAATTTTGTGAGGGAATTAATACAAAGAGAAGGAATGGCCAAACAGCCTTTGTACTAAGATCCTTTATATGACTATATATGTAATTTATATTCACCACTCTTATAAAAAGGAAGGAAGACTTCACAACATGCTGAATCCTCAAATGTGGAAAATAAACAAACAAAAAAATCTACCCATAAAAACCCAGGGGTGTAGAATGCTGTGTGATCGTGTACCCTTCTCTGAGTGCATTTAAATTCAACTAGCACACCAAGGCTAGAACCTTCTATTCTCAAGCCTTTAGTTCATTTGTACCTCCTAAGACGGAAAAAACAGAGCAACCCCTATTAGAATCTATTTTTGGTCTCAGGGTTTCTGCTGCCTTTTAGAGATCAGTGAGAGAAAGTCCCTGCAGTTTGGCTTGCCGGGGATCTGTCTCTGCAGCAAGGACAACAAATGTTTTTCTCCAAGCAGGCTGGTTTGTTCTGTTTTCTAAGCCATTTCTTTAAACTGCCTTCCACTGCAAAGAAAATAGCATTTTGCTGTTTCAGATGTGCTGGAAGAGTCATATTAAGCCAGAAAATGGTTCTCCTCCATGCTCTGATGATCAAACTGTGTACAAAGAGTGAAACTGGTCCTTGCATACAGTAGTAGTGCGAGACTTGCTGCATCTCTCAACTCCCAGTTATGCCTTCAGAAGAGCACATTTGCCCACAGATTCATTGCACCCAGTGGGATCCCCTCATCCTACAGGGTGAGCTTTGTTGAGGTTTCCTGAGCTTTCTTCTCAAGATTTTGCCAGGATTTTAGGTTTTGGAAGAAATACCTGCTTGATGTGCTACAGGGTGCCGAATAAGCCACTCTGTTCCTGATTTGTAAGCATATTTTTGCATTCCTGGCACTTTCAGAATCCATAATTCAACCACAAGCATCACATGTTTAAGGGAGAGAGGATTTTCATGTTGTTTATGCATCCTATGATGTAGGAAAAACCAAAACTCTTCCTCTACAGTGAACAATGATAAAAGTAGTTGAGGTGATAAATTCCAATAATTCAAAGCTCAAGGGGAAAAAAAGAATTGTCTACCATATCTCAAGTATTGTGTAAGCCATACTGCTTTGAAGAAGTGTGATTGAGAGATGCTGGTCCACCCTGCCTTCTCCTGGTTGATGGGTTCTGGTGAAAACTAACCTATCAGACAGCTTATATGTCTTACCAAAAATAGGGAGGGGGTTTTGTGTGAATTTGGGTCTTTATCTGCACACACAGCTATTCCAGGTGTGCCACACGACTGAAAGAATTCCACTTGTTTTGAAAGTTTTATGTTCCTTCTCAAATGTTCTCTTGTAGTAATCCTGAAGCAGCATCCTGTATTCAACCCTGAACAATAGCTTTGTGTGTGTTTAATTGTTGGGTTTCTGATAGGGTCTGCACCTTCAATTCATTTTCTTAATGTAAAAATCATGTTTGTCTTAAATTCTTAAATGCACATGGCAAGGGACACAAAATTGTATCTGAATCAGAATTGTCACTGATTTGAATTTCCTGTCTCTTAAAACGGGGTCCTGGCTTTAGCAAGTACATTTCTGGTCACATATGATTTAGTAATAAGCATTTACATTTCATGATTCCCATGAAGAAACACTTTCTATTTCTTCAGGATATTGAAAAAATACAGCAAACTTTAATTTACTGGTGATTTTTATTTCAGAATGATCTGTGGGAAGGTGTATTAAGTTTCTTGACAGCAGTAAAATTGAGTCAAATATTTGATTCCAGTATGGATTTCCTACTGTATATTAAGAATTAAGTAGAGAGCTTATTGTAGCAGATTTATTTGTTAGAGTGAGATCTTTAAAGACATACCTCATAGTGTGATTCATTTATCTTAAATTAGTTATTTGTCATCCACAGTGTAATCTTTTCAGGGAGATCTCTAACATAGTTTGAATGCAAATTCAACTCTAGGGAAATAAAACATATTGGAGAACCAATGTAGTCATATTCCATTTCCATTAGTTCTTTCATCTGTTAACCTCAAATTTGTTTCAGTCCATATCAGACACAAATACTGCCATTCTTACACTTGATTATGCTTTTTTCCTGGAACTGTTTTTAGTTGGTTGCTGGAAAACAACATAAATTCAGAGAGGGTTTGGAAATAAATATTTACTAGTTGCTACCCATATGTATATTTTGTGACTGTGTCACACCAGAGCCAGCTTATGTTCATGTGTCCTTGAGAACAAAGCAGGTATTGAGAACATCATCACTGTTTACAGGTTAACCCTAAATGGATTTCAGGTGGTGTCCTGGAATTGCTGTTCATGCTGGATGGCAAAACAATGGGAGTTTATGGAAGGAGCCCGAAAAAGGTGTTGCTGCTCTAGGGGGTCATTGTAGATGCATGTCCCAAATCAGGAAAGCACTGAAGACTCTGTTTTCTATCAATCCCACCATGTAAGTGGGTGAATTCAAGCCTCAAAAACATCATTTCTGGAGCTGAGAATATGATGTTGGCATTTGGTGGAGAATCTGGCTTCTAACCTGCAGAATGCAATGAGGACCTAGGGAGTGCCCAGTGCTGCACAAGTGAGTTAAAATCTAATCCTGCCCCTTTTGCAAGCAAAAAGTTTCTGCTTCATGACTTAATGGCAATTTGGAAAATACATAGGATTAAAACTTGGGGCTCTCCAGTTCAAACTGACAAATTGATCTTGGTACCTTCTTTTTTTTTTTCCATTTTTTTAAAAGAGCTGTAGCTTAAGTGACCGAAAAATACATGTATCATTTTCAGAGCAGTGTAGGCTTTTGCAAAGCTCACATCCACATGCCTCAAGAAAACAGGGAAAATGTGTATAAAATGTGGTCTGCTTGTTGGAGCCCCACCTGAGAAACTCTCCTGTAACACCTAAAAAATGAGTTCTATCTAAGAGAAAAATGAACAAATGAAAAATTGAAGCATCAAAAAAAGTTACAGAAATTATATCCTCTTTGCTTTCTTCAAAGCACTTGTAGACACCATATTAGAAAAGCAGGCAAAAGGGGGAAAAGAAGGGAAACTGGCGCAAATTATGGATTTTATTTCTTTTTTTTTCTGGAAAGCTCTGAATCACCATGGAAAATGCTGGCCCATTAAAGAGCTATAGCTGAGTACCCACACCACTGTGACCTACAACCATTAACACAAGATATAGCTGCAAGAATTACTCTCATGTTACTAGTAAATTGTTCTCGAATTACTCTGCTAGATGCCCAGCTGTGGGTTTATAATGTGCAATTATATTGTGTTGAGTGAGGCCAGTGTTTCCAGGAAATAGTAACATTGATGGAGTGTCTACACTCTGGGAGCATGAACTTCCCTTTGGCTATAAACAAGGCAAGCCTGGAATGAGACCTCTGACAAATTTGCTGGGGAGGCAAGGGAGTCAAATGTGAAAAAGTAATGCATTGCAGGTGTGATCAGTGATAGTGTTGCTATGTGAAGGATTATTGCTAGGATGGAATAATCTTCCCCAGCCTGAACAAGACCTGCATCTCAACACCCAGACTCTGCCTCAGCCTGGACTTCCAGGAAATGCAACAAAGAGGCACTGCCATTGTCTCTTCCAAAAAGGCATTGCCAGAGGCAACCCCTACTCCTGATCCTTTCCACCCTCCTGCTTAAAGGCATTCAGTGAGGTGACTTGTGCTGTGGTCCTCACTCCTCAAATGCAGGTCTACAACATTTCACCCATCTGTTAAATAGTGGAAGTGTCTATTTTATCTTGAATCCATCAAACTGTGGTGGCATGAAGCTGAGGATCTCCGTTCTTCCAGGGTCTTTATATTCGCTACAGACTTACACTTGCCCACTTTGACCCCATCAGCAGAACAGTTTGTAGTGAGTATATTACAAGGAAATTTTCTGGTCAGGTCAGAATCGAAGGCTGAGCCATCTTTTTGGCAGATTTGCCAGTTCTTTTGGCGTTGATTAGAGTTTCCATACCTGTCCTTCCTGCAGTGAACTCATCCTGAGTTTGCTAGAGTTGTCTTCTTGCAGTCTTGGCCTGGGAAATGTGCTGTGATCAGTAGTCTTTCATACCTGTGTGCAAACTTAGCAGGTAAAGTGCAGCCCACAAATTAGGAGTTAATTCAGTATTCCTCTATATCCTTTAAGCACATTAATGTACTTTCTGCAGAGCACACAAACAGCCATCAGTTCAGAATGACAAACCATTAGAAGAACTAAGAGGATGCATTATTTGGCTTAGCCTACTATTAGTTTCACTTTTTCTTTTGTACTTATGCCCCTGCTCACAAATGATAGCCAATTCGGATATATTTCATTATATCATCCTATTTTGTATAATGAAGAACAGGCAGCTGAATAAAACCCTGTCAGACCATGTTATACAGACTATTTCCATGTTAAAAACTCCTTTTCCTTGACCACTGCTTAATGTTGCACTGTAATATCAGTAATAACTACTTGCTCTAGCAGTTTTCCATGAATTTATACAAAGTCACTGATGTGAAATTCAACTAGTGTTAAACTGCTTTTATTCCACATGTAACTACTGTGGGCAGGCATCTTTCCCTTCTGTCTCCTAAATTTTAATGTGTGTTATACCACGTGTAATTAAACACATGCAGAAGGCATGGATCTTAGAGTTCTGAGCCTTGATTACTTAATTTTAAAATGTTTTATAGTGGGATAAAAATTTACAATATTCCAGCCTAAAAAAATCTGATCTTGTTGTAAAATACCTCTCTAATTGAATTTACAGCTCCCAATGACTTTCAAGGTACTGCAGGACACTGTCAGATTGGCACTGGTGATAATGTGCACCCAGGGTGAATGTGACAGAGATATTAACCTTTATGGCACTTCCTGCAGTGGCCACTCCTCTAAGGCATATTTGTGGCATGTTTTACTACTGCCATATCCCACTTAACTATGTTTGTCCTGGATAGTGCCAGTAAAATACTGGAGATATCTTTTTATTCTTCCTCTAACCCCTTCTGGGATCTCCTTGGGAGGGGAGATTTAAATTCAAACCAAAGATGGTGTTTTTCTTCATAAGTTATACTATGGTTGGGGGTTCTTGTGTGTTGTTGTTTGGTTGGTTTGGGGGTTTTTTTGGGGGGTGAGATTTTTGCTTTTTTTGTTGTTGCTGGTTGAAGGGTTTTTTTGTGGTTTTTTTGCTTCTTTGTTTTTGGTTTTGGTTGTTTTGGCTCTTTAGCTGTTTCGATCTTTTGTAGGGGTTTTTTTTGGTTGCTTGGTTTGGTTGTTTGGGAACTTTTGTGGATTTTGTTGTTGGTTTGTTTTTTGGGGTTTTTAAAGGAAGAAACAGTGAAACAAGTTTATTTAAACTTACTCCAAAGCAGATCACTGGAGTGATATTTCTATAAGTACATAATGCACCTACAATGTGCAATGTGAGTCCTGCAATGAAAAAGTTTCAGATACAATGAGTGCAGTAAAACTTTCAATCTCAAAGTTATAGCTTTTTGCATCACTTCTTTGTTTGGGATAAATGCAAAAAAAAACCCTCTATGAAATCCTGTAATGAAGGGACTTTTTTTCACATGCTAAATAGCAAATTTCTGGGTCAAACGACTGCCAATTTAATAGGAGAATTAAACCAGTGGTCTGATAGCTCTGCACATAATTTGCAATTCAGGGAAGCATGAAATTTAGTCATACACTGTGCTGGGTCACCAACATATTGCTGTGCTCACATTTGAACACGACTGCATTTCTTTGCTCTCTCCCTTGCACCTTAGCAGTTTGGAAATAAAACCAGAATTACACTGAGGCAGCTCTGCAAGACGAGCAGTTTCACCACTCTTGCTGCAGTGAAACGGGTGCAGTGCTGCCTTTCAGTGTCTCTGGGACCAAAACCCTGTCCTGAATCATCCAGCCTTTGGAAAACCTTTGGACTGCTCAAAAGAGGCACTGGTTGTTGTGCCAGGACTGGGACTATGGGAGCACCCTGTCTTCAGGGTGTCCTCTAGGCTGTCTGCAGAACACATTGCAGTGCTCCCAGAGGTTATCAACTCACACCACTGTCCATGGATACAAGTTTGCAGGGACAGGTGCTTCCATTCCATAGGTCTGCCCTATAGAAGTTTAACATGACACAAGAGAATGCTAATAGGGATTTGCCAGGAGGCTTTCCCAAACCTCATAAGAGCCACCACCTTATGTGCACGGGCCACCTAATGTGCCAAGTGGATGTAATCTGGCATTTGACATCCCAGCACACAACGTGGATGTCCTTCAGATCTGACCTAACACACCAGCCACAGTGTGACAACAGCCAAGCTGTCCCACAGCCTCTCTTTATGTCCCAAAACAAGAATAAATGCTTTGGATTGTATATAGTAAACAGCAAACCAGTTTTTACGTGGATAAATGTGGATCCATGATTCAAGCACATTCCCCAGAGCCACTTCCAGCATACCCGAACTTGAGCCATTGCATCAGTACAAATATGGTTTGTAAAAGCACAAGAACTGAACAACACTGATGCTGCATTCCAGAGAAATACCTCCAAATGCTCCTGGAGAGAGGGGCAGGACAATTACTTAGGTCTCTTAAACATGGTGTGCGCAGTGCTAGTGGTCTTGGCCTGTAAACTTTCCTTTTTTCTTTCATACTCTGTCATTATGCAACAACTCCAAGCTGAGTCTTTTTCCTGTTAAACTGAAAAAAATCCCAACCCAGCTATACTCAAAGCTTACATATTTTAACTGGCTGCATGGAGTATAATCATTAAAAAAAAAAAAAAAAAAAAAAAACAAACCCACAGAATATTTCTGGCATGTCAAGATAGCAGATCACCAAGATGCAAAATGGCATAGGAAAAGAACAGCTTGTATATTTAAAAGGAATTTATAATGTAAGCTAGTTTAAATGGCAGAAAGGCTATTAAAATGGCTTTTTTCACAAACCATACTGATATCCTCCATAGATATCATGGAAATGCACAGTGATTGAGGTCTCTTGTTACCGGTGCTGTGCAATTCTGTCATTGCTAGAATCTTTATTAATCTACAGACTATGACAAAAGCGTTGTCAAGATTAAAATCAGACTTTTTTCTTTTTCTGGCTCCTTGCCCAATGTAAGGCAAAATGTAGATTAAAATGAAATGGCAGTATTGAAACCTAAAGTAAAAGTTTCTACTTATAGAGTCATCTCTTCTTTCTGTGAGCACAATGTCATCTTTGATATACTGGGAAATAAGTGATCCTCTTTATTAAAAAAATCCCAAGCCAATACAAAAAATAAAATACCTTCTACTGTGTCTCTTTTTTCCCATATCAACTTCTCATGGCTCGCAGGATACAATGATCTTGTTTGAGATAGATTCTTTAGAACTTATATATAAAGCTATTATTGAAAATACAAAAAAACACAAAAAACACCTGAATTATTTGCCAGAACAAGTGGAAATCATCAGTTTTAAAAACTGATAGTAGAATTACACATATCCTTGGGGAACATCCTGAAGTGCCACAATTTGAATTTTAGAAATAAAATTTTAATACATCAAGTTCCTAATGCATGAACAAGTGTGCTCTTAATGGGACTTGTTGAAATATCTTTATGTGTCCTCCTAAGCCTTCACCACTTAATTTCTCTTGAAATACATTTTACTGTTTTGGTTTTTTTTAAAGATTTATTTATATGTCACTCTAAATGGAATGCTTTTAGAGATAAGTAGTCTAATGTGCTGTGTGAAGTGCCAGAAGAGTTTTTTTTTCTGAGAGATTTTCTGTTGCAAATAAAATACTCTGCAGCACAATTTGAAGGGTGACTTAAAAACAGAGATGGCATTAAGTGCTGCAGTCAACTCAAAGCTTCATCAGAGCCTTCAGCAATAACCAGGGCAGTGTATTTGGGAGGATCATCACAGAAAATGTGTATTCCTTGCAGTTCAAGTATCACTTCTTGTATAGGATCAGTTACAATGACAATGTCTTACTGCATTACAAAAGATCCTGAGCAGGACTGGATGATTTTTCGTATGTTTGATGTTGGCCTTTCCCCTGGGTGCAAGTGTCATCCTGACAGGACACAAATTCAAATCACAGCTCAAATGTCTGAAACCTGTCACAGCTTTCCTCCAATTATGCAGCACAAATCTTGCTAATACTAGAAATGCACACAGGTAAGGTGGCTTTTAATTTATGAAGGAGGTATTACTGATATGGGCACTGGAGGACAGTGGGACAGTCCTGTATATCATTGTCAGGGTTGAAACTGAAAAATGTAAGGAGCCAGAGTCATTAGCAATGGCAATTGCAGTAAAAAAGCTAGGAGGAGAAAAACTCTCAAAGAATGAAATCAACCATAATTAAAGCAGCTACAGTAACTTCAGACACTTGGTTTGGCAAATAACCGAAGATGTGTGTGAGCTTGTACTTGTCAGCTGCTTGGATGGTTTGCATTTTTGTTTTGTTTGGTATAGTGTGGAGTTAAAGAATCACAGAATATGCTGAGCTGGAAGGGACTCACAAATATCAGCAAGTCCAGCCCTTAGCCCTACACAAGACCAACCCCAAGAGTCACACCAATGTGCCTGAGAGTGGTGTCCAAATGCTTCTCGAGCAGGCTTGGTGCTGTGCATTTGAAAGGCATTTCAGAAATCACTAAGGTGGATGTCTTGTGGCAGTTCCACCAAAGGCTGAGTAACTTCACTTTCATGCATATGCCAAGTCACTGCTGTTATTTCATGTTCTTAATGTGGAAATGAGTCATTTCACATTGCTCAGGCAATGTAGGAAGGATATGTTGAAAATGAGAGAGCAGCTTCAAACTCCAAATCATTAAGTATGAAGAAAGTTAAATAAAAATACCTACATGAAATTACTTTTGGCATTATGAGTACTTATAAATATCTCTATTATATGTTTCTAAGTGCCTCAATAGCAGCCACAAAGAGCACGATTCAATAATAGGATGGTACCCAAAGTCCTTTTCCAGCCATGACAATAGTCTGATTAAAAAAATTAAAATAGTCTTTTTTCTTCTAGCACTCTTTCCTTGCATTTCCCCAGATATCATGACCCTGAAAACTTTGCAGTTATTTTTAAGTTTTTCTCCCACAAGGGTTTGCTTTGGCATAAAATACTTGCAATAAAAATTTATGGAATAAAATTTGACCCAATTAAATCAGCCTTGTATAGACAATATAGATAATATATATATATTAATTATTGAAGACTGTCTTAACAGTAATATCACTTGTTTAAAATATTAATTATGAAAATTTATATGTATTGAGATGTGATTCATTTGTTAGTTACATTTGTATGTATTCACATGAATTTGCATATACATATACACAAACATAATATTTACATTGAGTTTGCATATGCTTTCAGTGCTAATCCTGCAAGTATTTTATGCAGACACTTATATATGCATCTAAGCAAATGTTGAGCTCATGTATGCATCATTAAGCACATCTCAGGGCCTAACCTCATCAAACAAACTTCCTGGGTTAAAACATTTACCATGAGATAATATGAACATGATGTGATGACAGTGACATAGGAAGTTATTTGTATTTACATAAGTAATGGAATGGTTCAGGGGCCCTGTAAAGGGAACTCCATAAATTGGGTGCTGTCATCTTTGCCTCCTTGCTCATAATTTGCCACTAGTGAGAAAAATAATGATCTGGATCACTTTTGTTACTACAACAGAGTAAAAGTGTTGAAGTGACTTTAGTAAAAATGAGAACTAGATCTTTGAAGGATCCATTATGATGTTTTCTGAACTGGGGAAAACAGTAATTGGTGGGAGGGTGCTCTAATAAAATCCCAAATGTAGGAGAAAACAAACAAACCTTCAATCCAGACACAGCATGCAGCCTCAGGTTACACAAATTACTCTTTTGGGGGGCGTGTTTCCAACCAAAATACATCATTATAGGAAAATGGTAATGTTCAGTCAGCCTAGATCTAATTCCCTATTCATTTCTCCTATAAAAAGGAAAGAAGACCCCAAAGGGTTCCAAATAACTCTTTGCCACTCTATTTCCAGTGCTTCAGCTATTGATTCCTGCGACCTGCAATCCCTCCTTTTTGCCCCTGTGAATCCTACACTTGCTGTGTGTGACTCTACTAAAAATCAGCGAGGCAGAGAAACTCTTATTGCTCTGCTGTGAAAGGCCCTTGCATACTGACCCACAACATCACTACACCTTTTGTGTCATTCATCCCTTACACAAGGCCCATAAAGAAAACCAGAGCCCTTACTGTGGTTTCATTTTGAATAAGCAAATACAATGTAAAGAGCAATAGATGAGTAGCCACTTGTGTTCTGAGCTGGAGAGAAGCCTGTGCTCACAGCGGTCCAAATTGTCAGATGTCTGAAATATTTTAGTGCAAATCAGGCAATTTCTTTGTAGGGAAGCTCTAAAAAGAAAGAAAGTGAAAGATTCCCAGAGGCAGCAGGAGAAAGTGCTCATGCAACAAGTGGCAAAATAAAAATTGTCGTATTCACTGTGTGTAGTGCAATGGAAAATAAGACTCAGTAGCATCCCCAGCTCTGCTTCTATTTTATATAAAAGAGGAGAATTATGATGCATTTTTTTAGCTAGATTTACAGAGAGAAAAGGTTTTGCAAACTTGACACCCAAGTGAGTTTACCAATTAAGAACGAAAACCACAGCCAGTGAAATGCACAGTGGCCTGTGCTGGCAGCAGCACAACACAGCAGTGGTTCAGGCCAGAATTTTTTAAAGCATTCCTAACAAGTTCCAGGAATAATGACATTTACACACAAATTTGGAGCATCATGCAGGTCTTGCTGTAGCTTTGCTTGGTCTCAAAGCAACCATGAAGGTCTGTAGCCCAAATCCTCAACTGGCATTAGCTCCACCCAGCTATGTCCAGGTCATCATTTCACTCTGGTCTCTTTCCAAGGAGTGTTTGAGCTGTGTTTTTGTTTGTTTGTTTGTGTTGGGTTTTTGTTTTTTTGTTTTTTTTTTTAATTTATAATTATATATTTTTATTTGGCTGGTTTTCCCCCAGAGCGGGGTCTCTGCTGACTATGAGTTGGCTCCTACAAACCTGGAGCGCAGCTGGGAAGAGGACTGATGATGTAATTCCCTGGTTTATCTACTCTTCCCCATAGTAAAACATCTCAGATGGAGCAGGAAAGAGATTGGAAACTGAGAATGGCATGGTGTGATTCAGATTATGTCATCCATTCAGGGTGAAAATCCTGCTCCTGCATGGGGTCATGATCAGAAAGAAGCTAATGATCATACATGTATTATTTATACTACCATGGCTTAAGGTGTTGTAGTTACTGTGTGGGTCCACAGTAGTAGAGGTGAAAAACAAGCTGCTTAGACATATAAACAATTCTAAAAATACCTCTGCACACCTTTCCTAATTACAAAGATTAATATTGCTCTCTGTCATTATGCAGCCAACTTCTAGTAGACTCAATAGCATAAAGAAGGTGAAAATAATGCCTGTTGTATATAAAATGTAACTGTGAGTTCAGATAGCCTAGACTAGATTTCTGCTCACATTGCTTTGAGAGTAACTGTCTGGAATGGGAGCTCTTGAAAAAAAAGACAAAACCCTGTAATCAATGTTTTTTAACACACTGGAAGATGTTTAAAATGCATGTTTTAGTTCTGGTCTGAAAGATTTAGGGAGTTGCTTCTGATGGGGAAAAATAACCTACAGAGAAAGTGAAATGCCTTAATACTTCAATTTAGGCAATTGACAAGGTTCAGGTTTTAGAGTCAGGGGTTCAATTTTGATCTTCAATTAGAACAGAAATGCCAGTCAGCTTGTATCTGAGTTGCTAAATTTTGGGCTGATTTCTGACTCATCCCTAAATTCAGTCCAAAGAACTTTCTTGGTTTTTATAACTCTAATGGGACAAATAATTTAGAAGACTACTCCTGATGGGCTGCCAACACTTTCCTATTCAAGGCATCTGACTTGAACGTGTCCCACGTGGATCTGACCTATTAAAGTTTTTTATCACAGAAGATTTTCTTGTTCTGAGTTCAATTTATCATTTCTGACTTCTTTCATTTGTGATACATACTAACAAACATAGTAGGAAAATGATTTTTAGCCCACTAATTGTCTTAATTTTGTGATTCCAGTTGTATAAAGCACATGATTTCATGTGCAGAGTTACATCTGTACTCTCACATGTTTGAGAGCTTTCTAATTGTAGCTAAAATGCTTCTAAAGGCCATAACAGTATTTTTTGCTATAGCATGTTCAGGAGTGAGGGTGAACATGTGAAATCTTTGATTACCTGAGGAAAAACCATCCACAAAACTGACAAGAGCTGAAATGAAGAAGTGTGCATTAAAAAAAAAAAAGTACAAAACTATTTGTATGTGTAGGAGTGCATATGCCTGTGTGTGTATATGTATAAATTCCTACATTTTTACTTGTGCTATTCCTATTTTCATTCTGAAGTATTCCTGTAGCAGTGTCTCAGCATCCATGAAAGCTGTTGACTGCCAATAAGGTTCTTATTCCCATTATTTTTTTTACTGGCTCTTCAGTGCTTTGCTGTTTTGCAGACTGTTGCCTTTCTCCTTTCCCAATGTCTTCACCACGGATAAGTGTTCTGTGCACACGGATTGTGGATTTGCAGGCAGGGTTTACTTAGCTTGAATGGTGCATGCACATAGACCAGTCTACCCTAGGACTGAGCATATCTGAAGGGCAGATTTCATTACCACAGAACGGGTGAGGTTGGAAGGCACCATAGTGGGTGATCTGGACCAATGACCCTGCTCAAGCAGGGTCATCCCAGAGCAAATTGCTATCCTATGAGGACACCAGAGGATTGTGTTCAGACTGTTCATGAATATTCTCCAGTGAGGGAGATCCACAACCTGTTCCAATGTGTGGTCACCTGCAGAGGAAGTAAGTTCTTCTTTATGTTCAGGTGGAACTTCAGTGCATCAGTTTCTGCCCTTTGCCTCTTTTCCTACTGCTTGGAATCACCAAGAAGAGCCTGGCTCCATCTGGTTGGCACCCTCCCAAGGAGATGTTTATACACACTGATGAGGTCCCCTGTCAGTTGTCTCTTCTCAAGGCTGAACAGGTTCAGCTCTCTCAGCCTTTCCTCATAAGACAGATGCTCCAATCCCCTAAAATTTTTGTGGCACTCCACTGGATCCATTCCAGGACCTGCCAGTCTCCCTTGCACTGAGGAGCCCAAAGCTGGATACAGCACCCCAGATGTGCCTCGGTAGGTTTGAGTGGAGAGGCAGGATTCCTCCTGGCAATGCTCTTCCTAATGCACCTCAGGATACCATTATCCTTTTTGGTCACAAGGGCACACTACTGGCTTGTGGACAACTTGTTGACCACCAGCACCCCCAGGTCCTTCTCTGCAGAGCCATTAGAAAGTGTCCAAAGGAGGGCAATGAGGAAGGGCCTGGAGGGGAAGTGTGTGAGGACACTGAGGGCACTTGGTGTGTTCACCTGGAGAAGTGGAGACTGAGTGGAGACCTCAGTGCGGGTCCAACTTCCTTGAGAGGATCAGAGGAGGGGCAGGCACTGATCTCTGCTCCATGGGCACCAGGGACAGCACCCAGAGGATGGCCTGAAACTGTCAGGGCAGGGTTAGGTTGGATCTCAGGAAAAGGTTCTTCCCCCAGAGGGTGGTTGGGCACTGAACAGGCTCCCCAGGGCAGTGGGCACAGCACTAAGGCTGGAAGAAGTCCAGGAGCTTTTGGATGTTCCTCTCAGGCACAAGGTGTGACTCTTTGGGATAGTCCTGTGCAGAGATAAGGGTTGGACTCGATGACCCTTGCGGGTCCCTTCCAACTGGGCGTATCCTGTGATTCTGTGATTCATTACACATTGCTTTCTTTCCATCCTATCTGCTTACCACTTCATCTGGTTTTTGAAGAACACGATTTTTAGAAAGAATTTAATGACAGAGCAAACTGTGTCAAACAGATGGATTCAAATTATAGTTATTAGAAATCCAGCCTAACAATCTTCACTTTAACAATTAATCATTGAAGAGCCCTTATTTTAAGCTTCTCTTACACATGCCATTTCTCTGATGTGCATGGAACCTGGTAGACAAATTCAGAGATTCTTAGACAATGATTTCCTCTCTTACTGAGACACAGGGTGATCTGTCTCTCCAATGTCTTGGAAGTGCAGAAATCTTTTCCAGACAGCATTAATAAGATGCCTGAAATAGCTGAATTAGAGCAACTCAAGCAGTTCCCTAAAAACTGCAGATATTACCCCCATTACACACACAAGCTCATCTTTTATGTGATGTATATGTGCACCCACACTAGTATATAATAAGCATATGCATTCATATATACACGTATCATAGTTCAGGCCTAACTATAGAGTCTCAAGGTTTTTTGTGATGTTCATATTTCATAGTAAATAGGCATTTATTTGAATTCTGATTATTCTGTACCCACACTTTGAAATGTGACCTGAAAAAACCCCTACACAGTTTCAGCAGCTATGGTAACACTGCAGAGAAATGCGTGTTTCTCTTCTCCTTTGCCTACTCCCCACCCACCACCTTGGATGTGTACCTTCCATGGGCCCTCTCCTGGAGGAATGTTTAGCTACTTCTCTTCCAGCCTGGCCTCTAAGTGGCCAGAAAGAGTGGAAATTAGTGGAGTTCAGATTAATTATCACTGAGTCACTAGTAATCACACAGATTTGGTGAGTGCTTGAAGATGAACTTCTGCTTCGTGAGTACCACTTACTGAATTCTTTCTATCCATTTGTCTTTTTCTTGTAAAATCCATGTTCTTCATCAGTTGTATTATTTTTCAAAAAAACACTTTCACAAAGTACTTCTGTTTTTCAAGTGAACAGACGAAATCCATCTTTGGGAAAAGGTCAAGATACCAAGACACTGAAAATTACTAGTGATGTGCTTGGCTGTGACTCCTCTGCAGTTCTCAGTGCCAGGGCAGTGAAGGAATGAACACAGGAATTCTGTTCCAACATCAGTAAATTGAAAGGAGGAGTCTCATCCTGTGCTTTGGAAGTCAGGACCCCCCAAAGGGGCCTGAGACTCAGAATCTAACATGGGAAGGCACAGACGCAAAATGATTTTGTCACCCTTTATTTTTCACAGATTTACAAATATGCAAACCAAATATTAGCATCCTTAGGTACAGACATTTCATGGAGAATTCTGCTCTTTTATGCGTGTTTGCTTTTAAGATGCATTTTCCTAGTTTTTCAATATGCAGAATTAGTTTCTAAAACTGGAAAGAGAAGCCCATTTGTGTATCGAAGGGGCTAGACCAAGCTCCCAGAGTCACTCTCGAGTATTTAAATACAGAAAATAAGTGCAATTAGGAAGCAAAAATGACAGAATATTTATCTTCTTACCTGAGAGACTGATAATTGTCAAAATTTTATGCGTTTTTGCGCAGCTCTGCAGACATACATTTGTAAAGAAGAACAATACTATAGCTCCCTTACAGCTACTTTAATCTGCAATATCAATAATATATATAATGATGTTCCCATGCCTTGGAGCTGGGTAAATTCTACTGTGAAATTCCACTATTTTTACTTTCTTGAATCTGATCATATCCCTGGACATTATGTCCTGCCTTTTTCTGGGAGGTAAACAAAGGGCTTTGGTCATCAGTGACTCTCACCACTCCACTGAAATAATAAACACCTCTTAGTGTTGGAAATGTGGTGCCAGAGAGCTTTGAATGTGCAAGCACCGCTTTGGAGTCACCAAAGCCATACTGGCTGATTTTAGTGTTGTTCAAGCACTAGTTGATTTCATAAAGGTCACTTGCATAGAAACACTTTTAAATGAAGTGACATGCTTTAATTTGACTTTTCTTTGTCTCAGAAGCTGCTGTGAAGCTGAAAGGAGGGAAAATACCCCCCTATGATATGATATTTTTCCTCCTTGACTGGAATTTCCAAGGTACTATGATAAAAAATAGCATTTTTTCCCTCACAACCTAGAGGTAATCTCTGAACTGGTATACAGAGCAAGAGGTAAAAGAAGCTGAGCAAGTGTTCAGCACTGTGGTTTCTTCCTTTAATACAACACCAAGATTCCCTATAAATTGATGTCACAAGGTGACTGAGCTGCCCCACACTGGGATCTTGCCATAGGGTTGATGGCAGAGCTCAGCCCGTGGTTCACATTGGCACAGTGAGCAAAGAAACTCGTGATCTGGTCAGTGCATTTGCCATGCCTTGGCTGAAGATCCAGGCCCGCAAAGCTGGGCTGTCAAGGCTTTGGGCTAAGCCCTTGTGATCCTGTTGTACACACAAAGCTATCAGGAAAGACTTCCTATTTCCACAGATTACAGTTAATGAGGTACTTTGGTGAAAAACATTGTAGCTGACAATAATATTTCTTATTGCAGATCAAGTGCTTTTCTCCTAAAATAGTTGTGTTAAGGTCAAGAGGTAGCAAGTGTCTGTAATATTAGGTGTTTAATGTGCTGACAAAGAACAATGCAGTTCTTTCTCTAGGGCTTTTCTTTTCTCTGAATTCCTACCCAAAGTCCCCAAAAAGCTTAACTTAAAATACTTTCTAACCCTGTATTGATTTATTCAAGGAATTGACTGTATCGTCAATCAAGTAACCCTGAAGTGATTAATTTGAATGTGTTTAGTTCATTGACTTGTGTGATATACCAGCTTTTGAGCTAATGAAGGAGTCTGGCCCAGTAACTCTTTTTGTCAGGGAAGAAAAAAATAATGCAAGGGAGATTCTGGTTTCAAAGGGGTTTCTTTCTAATCAAATTCCACAGAGTTTTTTTGCAGTACTGTCAAACCTCAGCATTTACACACCAAGATACACTGGGCAATAGCAATTATATTAAGTTAATTTTTAGTGTCCAAGCCCTTAGTACACCCCTGGGATTAAATTTAAGTTTTTGTAATGAAGATTAAAAGAAAAGTCAATTTTAAAATAAAATAAAATATTGGTGTGTCATTCTGAGCACTGGGAAGGTTCTTATATCATTGAGGAAGATGTCTTACTGTGGGAAGAGGAATATGGTTTCTGGGGAGCCTAAGGTGTGACAAGAAGGATCAAACCTGTAATTCAGCTGGCATGAAATGACATAAATGACTGAACACTAAGATGAAGTCAGCCAGTGGGAAAAGCTGAGTGTTTACACAGACAGAAACTGAAGAGGTAACACAGAACTGTAGAATTGCAAGGACAAGAAAGATGCTGAAAGAGAACCTGGTGCTTCCTGAAGAAACAGAAACAATTGTGTCCTGCACAACACCTGACTTGCCACTGGCACAGGACTCTGCCTAAGAAAAACAAAACAAAACAAATGAACACTTTTTGTCTGTGCTTCAGCTTCTAAGTCCGATAAATGTGCTTTCAGTATAGAACACAGATTATTCCAGAGCAACATAATCAGACAAAAAAACTGTGTGACACTGCTCCTGAATTGCTTTCCTGTGGTATGAAACACTGTAATGGAAACAGGGAAGAAGACCTGAGGTTGTTGGGACACACACAGACCTGAAGAGAGGGAGCTGCCCAGGAGGAGATGCAGCTCACCCAGTGCAGGGCTGCCATCCTGCCACTCTGCTGCACGTGAGCTCGTTCAAAACCATGAGAGTGAAACAAAGTTCACAGGACATCAGTCCCCCGGTTTAGTCAGAAGGATCAGACATGCCAGGAGAAAGCACAAAGGTTTCACCTGCAAGCAATTTAAGGAATTTTAAGCAGGAATTCTGCCCTTAATAGGGGTAGGAATGGGTTTCCATGTTAAACACTTGCCTCGCCATATTCTTTTCTTTTCACAATGTCAGTGTAAAAATGGGTGCCTTTCAGTTGTATAAATGCCTGTTTCTTTTATAATATTGAAATTGTCTGCAGTGTTTATGGTAACTAAAACTGGGCAATGTATTGCACTGTTAGCTTTTAAAATACTTTTGGCAATTGTACTAGTACTTTCTGGATGAGGATGGCTGGTTTTCAGTCTTTTGAAATGCACCTGAAAATGGTACACAGCAAGATAAGGGAAGCTGCCTAAAATGCACTCATTAATTCTTATATTCTGTTGCTTATCATTAAGAACAAAGAATAAAGAAAAGAAATATTTGCACAATTGGCTAAAATCATAGCCCAATAACTATTTTTACCTGCTACTGCAGGATACTTGTGTGCCCACAAACTTGCTCATTGTCCTAATTCTATCAGTGGCATTAAGTGCAGATATTACTGTTTCTTCCCACTGCAAATTTGAGATGCAAACTTACAGGTGAAGTCAGGTCACATCCCGAGGCAAATGACGCCTCTCCAACAAAACAGTGCTCAATATGATGGCTGTGCATTGACACAGGGAATTAAGACAGTTTTGACAATGCATCATTGAAGTGATTTGTGATCCTCGGATGTTTCCAGCAATCTTTTCTGACCTTACTGAGATGAAAATTTTCCTTGCTTTTCTCATCACTGTGCATGTCAAGAGGTGTTTACACTGTGCTATCCACAGCAACCCAGAGGTTTATTCTTTTTCCAGAGTGGCAGCAGCTGGAATACTGAAGCTCAGGGTAGAAGGCAGTATAAACTGCTATTGTAAGCTGATAGAATCAACAGAGAGGAATGAGTGGTTTAAAGTTTATTCAAGCTTTATTTCCATGCAAAAAACAAAACAAATTTATGCAACACCTCAAACTATGCAATACAGCATGGGTAGTTCTAATTTGTAGATGCTGTTCTTTATTTCCATCCCATTAATAAACAGGGGAATATTATTTTTTTTTTGGAGGGAATTAGAAATCAATTTGAAAAGTAATTACTTCATTAAATTTAGTAATTATGTGCTATAGCCATCTCAATCTTCTTTAAAATGAACGACAAGATACTTTTGTCACTCATCATTCTATGTGAATTTGAAACGTGTGACACTCCTTTTTAGGCTTTAAGCAATGAAGAGCCCAGTGGGCAGAGGAATTTGGAGACTGGAAATGTATGTCAGTACTGAAGGCACAGAAAACAAGACTGAGCTATTTCCTGACTTCAAAGAAACATGGACAGGAGGTCTTTTACCTTAAGGACATCCTCCAGGTAAGAAGACAGAGCGCCTTCCCAGGGCTTCCACTTTCCACATGTTTGTGTGAAAGAAGAAAAAAAATGAAAATTCTTTTCAAATGCTCTTCTAATTTGAATCTTAAAGAGGGAACATTTTTTTAATCCAGTGTGTGGCTTGTTAACCTGACTGCAAAGAATTTTTTAGGCAAAAAGAACATCAAGGAAAGAACTAATGTCTGTTGAAATCTATTTCAAAACTTTAGCAAACTTTTTTTTTTTTTT
>VXBX01009581.1:526598-632194 GCA_013400415.1 Scytalopus superciliaris
TTTTTTTTTTTGGTACAAATACAATTGTGTTTGCAGGTGTAGCATAAGCATTTCTTAGAGCTGTTTTTTAATAGGAATTAGATATGCAGTCCCACATTACGTGTCAGACTTCTTATGTGATCTTCATAACCATCTCGCAATAGTTGTGGGACAAACAGTATATCTTCCATCAGAAAATGCCATCAGGGGGCTTCAACTGAGAAGGCTCTGAGAGATTTACTTGAGCATGACAACTTTTCTGTCCCCTGTGTTCCCCCTCATCACGCAAAGCCGACACCTGGAGCATCAGCAGAATTTTCTGAGCTGTTGTCTGAGCCACTGAAGTGATGGGAAGGCACCACAGGTACAGAGGCCATGAGAGTGGGAGGAGGGTCTTGGTCCTGTACAGAAGAAAAAGGGACAGGGAAGGGTGTGAGATACTGTGTGTGATTTTTATAGGCATGGGCATGATACAGGAAAGCAGATACATCATTTCTTGGAGTGGTAGAAAAGTCCTGGGATGGGCTCTGAAAGGGTGTCAGTGTCACGCTCAAGGAGAGATGCTGTAATAACACTTCCCTTCATCTGCTCAAAACACAATTACAGACTCATAATGATGGACTGAAAATAGGCCTTAAAAATATATAGGTGTTTTCACAAAATAAGGTTAGTGAGCTAAAGAAAGGCCTCCTAAATGGGTCCCTTTCAGGTGATCAGCCACAGTCCTTCCCACATACTGTCTCATTCAGTTTGGAGAGCTCCTGGCTGTTTTCACTCTGGCTGGCGAGGAGTCAAATGGTCTTTGCATATTTTCCCTACTCCTTCATTCTGCGCTTCTGTGGGCTCATAATGCATGCTGACTGACTTTGTTCCCACTCTTTCTCTTGTGTGTCTTACACCTTGAGTGATAAAAGGGGGAGAGATAAAGGAAAGTTGTCAGAACATCAGTAAATTGGGATCTATAATAGCGAGGTGGTTAAATATTCAACATAAGCAGTTGCTGCAGCACCAGAAAAGCCTGAGAAACAGCGGCAGAAGTGAGTTGTTTCATCATTCCTTGAGATGGCTCTGACAACTGTGCAAAGCATCAAAAATCTTGGATTTACTTAGAGTTCAGGGAGCTCCCAGTTGCTTGTTAACACATGGGGTCATATATGAGATATATATATATATANTGGTACACTGCAAGTCACAGAACACTTCCAAATACCCTTCAACGTGTAGCAAAAGCCCAAAGTTTCAAATGTCATCAGCTGAGGAAAAGAGGAAGGATGATGCTTCTGTGCTCCTGGGAGAGCACACTAATTAAAACCACCCTGACTGCCCCTAAGCGGCCCAGGACATCACCTACCACACCCAAACTGACAAGGAGCTGAAATTCTCTGCCAGCCTCAAATCCGGTGGTTGTTTTTGTCTTCTATGGGCGAACACAGCACAAATGTGTCAGACTAAGGCAAACCCTGCACCCTGAGAGGACAAGCTGGAATTTAAAGGCTTAAGAAAAAAATCCTTTCTGGTCTGTGTCTACATTTGTCCCCTCCTGAAACCCACATCACACACATGCAGAGGTCTCCTGTGTGGCAGTACTTCTTGTGCTGCCCTTACAACAAGGAAGGGAGTGTAAGGCCTGAAAACTGCAGATTATTCGGAGTAGCTCCAGTAACTCAGTCAATAAGGAGGTTCAGTCAGGTGTTTATTCAGACGTAGACACAGCTCTCAATTTTCTGCATACTTTAAAGAGTGCAGTGTACTTTTTTGGAATAAATCATCACACCTTTTTTTTTCTTCCTGCAATAGATTGCATGTTAATACTAAATACAAAATGCAAAGAGAGCAGCAAAGCATTAGCATTTTTGAATGAAAATATGACATTTTCTATACCCTTAAGGAAAAATATTGCTTGCTCCCTGGAGCTACCTTGACCAATTTAATTTCCCACATCAGTACACATCATGAAGTCAAAACTTCCCACTGCCTTTCAATCTACACATAACACTCAGAGTATCAGATTTGTTTTTCTTCTTGCATGTGTTCTCAGTATATTGCTTTAGACCTCCTTCTGAATGGATATTCACATGGTTGTGGTTACTGGTCTCATTTAATTTGGTTCCTACAGTTTGTCAGAACAGAATCATCCACTCAGTTCTGCAGTGGTAAGAGAAGATGAAGGCCAAAAAGTAGAGGCCACACAAAAGCACTGAGGAGGTGCAACATTTTGGTAAACCAGCTCTAGAAAAAACTGTGGAGAAAAAGATTGGAATCCTATTATTTATGACCCCAGAGCCAACAAAGCCCTATAATGGGTGAATTCTCAAGCTCAGTTAAAAATTAAAAGTATCAAACCATCACCAGCCCAAGGATATCTAAGAACATGCTGCTTGCAGCCAAAGAGGGAACCAAACTTAAAGGTGTGAAAACCTGACAGTGACTGCAGATATGTGTCAATGAAAATCAGATCGCTCAGTTTGGGATGCCCGGTCCCAACGTTTGAGACTGTGTGCATGCCACACACAGCAATGATGAAAGGCTCAGCTGAACCTGAAAAGATTTGCTTTATATATCCAGGGATGTCAGGATGCTTGACCTGACTGCAGTATGCAGTGTGGTTTTCATCCACAGTCATGAGCTCACCACCTCCTTTTCTTCTAACACATCCATAAATGTGACTGCCAAAAAAGTATAATTTTTCATCACATTTACCTGATCTTTCTATTGAGCATAATTATTAAAAAAGAGAAATTGTAAACTAGTCAAAAAACTGTCTAAGACAGAAATGCTGAATGGATCACCATCATTATACAGCATCTCTCAGATTGCTACATAATTGAAGAAAATTTCATATTATTGCTATTATAAATACCTGAGAAAAGCTGGAAATTATGTGCTCGGATTTCTTATATCATGTGCCAGGTTTTCAACTTAATTTGGCCCAAGCAGATTTTTCACATGTGTTTGCTCTTTTGAAGGGAAAATATGGTTTGCCTTTCTATATTAACCCGGTCTTTTATTCCTAAATCATACTTTGCTAAACAATATTTGTCACTGTTAGGCACTAAAATCTCCATTTTAGAAAATATGCAGGAGACATTTAAAACGGTGACTTATTTCCACTTCAAAGAAAGAAAACCAGAAAAGAAATTGATGTATGGTGCTGGGGGAGAGCAACAGAGCACAAAAACCTTTGAGAGGTGAGGCAGATGAAACTGGCTTGGTGCCTGGACTCCTGATGTTCTCTGTTAGGGTCTTGCTAAGATTTCCTTGAATTTCAAATTGTTTTCTAAGCTGGTGAATAGCAGGTGCTTGCTAACCAGCTCATAATGAGTATAGAGGTCCAGTTCCATGGAGGTATTTCTCCTGCTTTTGGCTGTCCTTTGTACTTTTGGAGAAAAAGCACTGGACCTGGAAATTGGAAATTCTAATTGAAAGCACACATGCACAAGGCAGTTTTGTTGCCCTCTGAACACAGAAGGCTAAAAAGGAAAGCGGGGTGTTGTCATTTTTTTTAATGCTTTGTACACTGTAATGTATTTTGAGATATGGTGTAGTAGATTTGAAACCGGGTTGGTTTTAAAAAATATTAAAATCAAATATTCACCACTGGTTTTTCTCATCCAAACAGGTTCTTATTACATGCTGTTCATTAGCACATGGAAGTGCTAGAGGCAGAAAGCTGAGTGACAACACTCCAGGCTCCTTCTTCTGTCCAATATATCTCTAAGGTTTAATCACAAAACATAAGAAATTAAAGTCTTCACTAAATTATTCTATCTTAGATTAATGGTTTTAGCATGTTTTGGGACTTTGTGAAATTATATCTTTGCCCATACCTGCAGCTCTGAAATGTCTCACACATAAAATGTGCATTCTACTGCAAAATTGCCACAGCCTTCCCAAAGTGAGCCCATTAACAGTGCAACAAAGTCGAGTCACACCGAAAAAAAAAGAATGCATTGCAGTGAATTTAGAATGGCTGCAATGATAGCAAAGGAATCTTTACTTACAAAAAACTGCAAACTGACACTGATTTGGTTCAATTCGGTGTCATTCCATTGAGTTATGGAGGCTTTGTTGATTTATTGCAGTCAAAGATCTCATCCAACATTAACAAATTTCACTTTAAATGAATTTTCATAGAGATTCCAGTAATTCAAATGTTGTTATTTTGGGGTTGGTTTTGGGTTTGGTTTGGTGTGGCTTTTTTCCCAAGTGATGAACTGATTGCATAATCTATTTACCAGGGAATTTATGTGTTATCATTACCAAGGACTTATCTGCAATACTTTATCCATGAATTTGTTTTGGATAATCCATAATTATCAGTGGCTAAAACCAACTGAAAAACTACCAAGAAGTCAATGAAAATGATGATGTAAAAGTAGTTCCCTATTTTGCCCAGCTTTAAATGTGATATATCAAGGCCATTTACTTCAGGCACGTGAGGAGATAACCTATTTTTATATCTTTTATCATGAGTTTAAGGCCATGAGAAAAATGGATATTGTATTGGATGCACCAAGAGGACAGAGTGAGGTCTTCCAAGTGCAGGAACGTCATTAGCACAGGAAGGAATCCCTTCTCGTTGGTTATGTGGCAAAATATGTTCTGTTACCTGTGGAGGAGCTTTCATTTGGAAAATCTGGCACTTTGCATCTTATTTGTGGTCCCTTTTCAAGAGAGAGCTCTGGAACTGAAGGGGGGTGAACAGGCACTCCCTGCTTGGGGAATTGTGTGTTTTGACAGTGATCTACAGTTTTGCAGTCTAGTCTGTCTTTGTTTTCTTTGCAGTGAAAAGCAAAACAGTTCCCTGAATCTCAAAATGCTTCTTCAAGGTCACATAGGAAGATCTATTTGCTTGGGCTTTTGAGCAAAAAGACCACGATAAAACTCATGTGCTGGGGGAAAAAAAAACATGATTTTATTTTGCTTTACTTAGTAATATATCTGACATTCCTTCAATAGGTTTATTATGTTATGAAGACTAGTACAGATCGAAATACACTCTTTTTCCTTGCTACAGATGCATCACCTGTGCAGTTCAGTGAGACACACTGTTGCTTGCTGGCCAGCTATTTGCATGTGCCATGGGAGAATATGTTTGAGGGGGAACTGGATGAACAGGGTAAGAGTGACCTTGTGAATGATTTTTAGAAGACAATTTCCCACCTACAGGGTAGGGAAAAAAGCTGAAAAGACAGTTGTGTGTCAGCTAGAATGGCTGTGTCTTTTCCTAAGCTTCTGGATGCATCTATGTCATAAGTATGTCAGCTGTGTGTAACTGTATCATCTAGCTGTCCATCACCAGCAGCTGACTTTTCTCCTTCTGGTTTCATTATCCTTTAAACCACTCTTCATCAGTCAACCATTCTTTCAAATTAAAAGTCAGTAAGGGAAACATTGCTTACATTCCCCTCTCTGTTAAAACACAGTTTAAACTGCTGCATGGAGGGGAAATGATTGAGCTGATGTGTTTTGCAGCTTGGTGGTGTGGTTTTGTTGGGGTTTTTTTGGGTTTTTTTTGCCTTCTGGGTATGAAACAATGCAGATTCAGTAAATAGATCTAACCGTGTGTGATGAGAATGATTTCAGTGCTTTAGGTTCATTAGTCTCACAGTGTGAACTTTAATAAAAATGAATTTGACTAGATTAGATGCAATTACAGCAATTTGAGTTAAAATTTGTGTACCCATACATGCCAATAAAAGGGAGATTATTTCAAAAGTGTGTTTGGGTAAATGACAGAGAGTAACATGCATGGCTGGCATATAAGTCAGTGTAATTCTTAGTTTACAGAAAGGGAAGTTTAAATCACTGGGTCCAGTGGTCACTTCACCCTCTAATTAGACAAAATTATTTGATAGTGCACCTTTAAGAGCCCATGAGCACATGAAACACCACATGTGACATTTTGATATCAAATCTAATTATGAATCCTTATTACCAATGAAACATTGTAGACCTGTTAACTAGTCTTGCCCAGGGAACAGCTCTGAAGTACCTTGCAATATGTTCTCAACTTCATTGTGATCTTGCTTTTTCCATTCTCTCCTCTCCTGCTTAGTTACATTGGTGTGAAATTATAAAACGTATTTATTTCAGTGTTAAGCTAAGGTTTTTAAAGCAGGTTTTGGTTATCTACTTTCTGCATCTCCAACTGATATTGGAAGTACAATACAAAAGTTTCACAATACTGTGAAGCCAAATTTCCCATATAGTCCACACGTGAAGGTCACTTTGGATGGCAAGACAGCCTTCTGCTGTTTTGCAGTCTCCCTTCTGTGTCTCTCTCTGCTGTCTAAAGCCACTATCTTTAAAAAATACATTAAACTTCATCTAGCAACTAATTTGAACACAGAAAAACTACCTGACTGGTGCCTTCCATGACAATGTGATAGTGCTGTTGATCGGGGCACCAACTGCAAGCAAAAGTAGAACATTTGTCATCTGGTTGTTCTTAAAAGGTAAGGAGAAAGAAACAACCACAATTAGTGAAAAAGTAATTAACTCAGAGGAACCTAACCCATCACTTCAAAATGTAAAAATATAGGAGAAAGCTTTTGTTTGAAAAATTGTGATTTCTTTCAGTTCTGGAACAGAAAGGTTTGTGGGGTTCTCTATCTCTGTCAAGCAGAAGACTTGTGCATATTTGATAAGAGTATTACACAGACTGTGTTCCATTCACATTTAATTTGATGAAGATGATGTCTTGAAACTTGAAATTTTGAGAATCACGGAGTTTAGACAGTTTAAAGATGTCTAATTGCAGGCATATAGCATCATGACATTTGAGTTTGAAGGTGATATGAATGTCTAAGAACCAAAATATTAGTTTGCTTTTTAAGAAGCTCACTTCCTATGATAAAACCACTTCTTTCACTAGGCAGAACAGATCAGGCCAATAAAATTAAAGTACCACATGCTTTAAGTTGCAGGTTTGAGACATAAAATACAAAGCAGTATGATATTTAGACTTCATGAATGACCTGGAGTATATGATAGAAGTAATTTAGATGATAAACAATGCAGTTATTCAACACTCTATATCACCAGTAATCATTTTAAAAATCACTCTGCTTCTCTGTACACTTTTCCAAGCAACAGTATTTGCTTCTTCTCGTAATTCAAATTCCTCTGGGAAAGGCTGTCTTTAGAGAAGGCAGGGGTCAGCAGCACTGTTAAAGCAGGCCTGAACTTCTGGAGGGGGGAGTAACTAAGAAAAACGAGATTGTGTGAAACAGGGATCATGCACACAGACAGTCAGGGGCTAAAACAAGAGTTTTTTTAAGTGTAGATAAATATACAAGATGCCTTTATTTTGTATTCAGAGACTTGTCAATATGTAAGCTAAAAAAATCGTAAAATCAACGTGTAAACATCTGGCACTCTTGAAAAAAAAAAATTCAACATTTGCTTCTTAACCTTGTGCTTATTGTTAGAAGTGGATGGGAGCCACCAAAATGGGACTGTTTTAAAGACAATGAAATTTTATCCAATTTAGTTTTCAGATTGAAGATAAACCGTGATGATTTGCTTCAACTTACTATTCCAAAGTGTGTCTTTCAGCTGTGGCAGGTCATAGAGTCTGGAGCTGCCGTGCATATGGCACAGGCTGCAGATAAATTGGTCTGCTGGGAACTTCCAGTGAGCAGGTTTGGGAGCCTGGTCTTTGTCCTGCTCCTCTGCACTTGCAAACACTCAGCTCAGAGCACTCAGCCACCAGAGGAGCAGGGTCAGTGCCTTGCACACAGCGTGGGATGGTAAAGGTAGAGGCAGAATCCACCCTTGGCTCAGGACAACAGCCTTCCAGGTTTCTGCTCTTAATTCTGCTCTCTGCTCTTTTCCCTTCCTCATCCTTTTGCCCTCTTCTCCCAAAACAGAGATTTTTAACAGCTTCCAAAAGCTGCTTGCTTCCTAATTTATCAGTGTAAGGGAAGACCCAGGTAGACATAACTGGGAGAAGAAGAAGATTTAGTTGTAGGCACAGGAGGCAGCTTGTACAGTCATCCCTGCACGGCTATCAATGCCAAAGCCACAGGATAACCAAGTGTTCCTGCAGATCATACCCATGAATCATTCAATGCCTTCATTTGGCTTTCAGCAGGTGAAGGAAAACCATCTTCAGAAGCTCTGTTTGCATTGTGTTCATAACAAATCTTTACCATGGGGCTATGATCTGTGCTAGTATAGAGGTGTTGGAGCTCTCAGCTGCCAATAGAGGGTTGTGTGGGTTTGTCCTGCACGTGAATGCTGAGCCCACAGCTGAGCGACACAACATCCATGTCACAGTCTGGAGCTTGTGATTCCCGGCATACTATTTGAAAGTGCACACTTTTTAGCTTACAGGTCACTGCTATCTCAATTAAACTTTGGTTTGCATTGTTTGTTTATTTGTTTTTTTCCCCATCTCCTTTAAGCTCCTGACTGCTTTGCCATCTCAGTGATTTTGTAATTTATTTGCCAGTGAGAAAGCATGGACTCATAATACAGGCCAGATTTGAATTAGATACAGAAATACTATGACATCTATTGGTATGCTTTTCACTGAGAGTAACCTTGAAGAGTAGAAAATCAGGCAAAGAGACAATAAGCAGAAGACACCTGAGCATCCTCTGGAAGGCCATACAGGAAAGCAGATTTATAGAATAAGACTGTGAGACTCTCCAGGAAGGATAAAGGGAAAAACATCCCCAGTCAAACATGACCAAACTAATAACTTTATTTCCAGTGTCCTTTGGCAACTGCAAGTCCATTCAGAGGTCATTTTACAAAAAGTGATACCCGCTCAGTGTACAGAAAATGATGATGGCTATGTGATCTGCTGTGCTTGTTGCTGATTGCTGGAATGGTGACTTCACTTTGAGGCAGATTTTAAAAGTTTCCCAAGCTGATCAGATCCTTTCCCGTCAGTTTGTTCACCTTCAGACATTTCCTTTTTCTGTATCTTCTCACCTTATTTTAGTCTTTCTTGGTTCAGGCATTTAGCAAGCTGGAGCTGGTACCATACAGCTAATTTAAAGTCACTCAGATCTTCAGATGGATCTGGCTCAACTGTAGCCACCTGGGGAATGTTACTATTTTTCTGCCATGAGACAGCAATTATAAATATGCTTAAATCTTATTTAGACAATGCATTCATTAATAACTAATATTTACTTAATTAGATTTAGGAAGAAAGGGGTGCTCTGCATGTGTATGGATGCAACACAGTAAAGTCCTAATTTGTCACAGGCTAAAGCACAAAGAACTGAGTGCTGAGATGTGTTGGATTTGCTGGAGTGGCAATCTATGGAGCATCTTGGGCTTGTGTATGGCCCAGCTACAGGAGTCATTCACTGTGTAGGATTAGATGCCATAAAATCCCTGTTCCTACTCTGGTCAGTGCATAGTGAGCAGAAGGCAGACTAAAGTGACCTCACAACAGCTTTGAGTAGAACCACTCTTGCTGTCACTCCTCTGAGGCACCAAGGATTCCTTTCTATTTGGTGAAGAAAGTTAATCTTTGCAATTTTATATTTACCATCCCCTCACCATTCTTTAGTTACAGAGACAGTGCGATCTCATTGTGGCAGCTTTTCCAGGTGTGTTTCTATTGGTTGTGGGATTGAACCAAGGACAAAATTCACCAACAGAGTTTTGGAAAAACAGGAAGCATCTATCTTACCACATGCAGAAGGCACAGCTCTGCACATAAAGAAGAAAAACAATTAAAATCTATGGATTTTCTGTCTTTTTCAGGTGTAAGTGGCAGAACAGAGTGTCGATCCCACCTTTATTTTGTTAGGATGTCTTGTCTTGTTTCTCCTAGGGACTGAATGAAGGCTGAATGTAGATCTTTTCTTCTGAATGATTGACAGAATATGTGGTTAGACAAGTCTTTTTAGAGACAGACATAACCCAAGCATAAGGGATCTTGATAAAAATACTGACTTTGTAGTGGTATATACCTCCCTTTCCCCTGAGTACCGTCCTATTACAGTCATTGCTGACAGAATAAAGAACTATCAAAATAACAAGGTTCAAAATAAAACTCTGGAAATTCTTATGAAAGTGTTGTTCTTCAGAATTCTGGACTGAGAAGAGTGCAATATGTGCACAGTGAAAAGTTTGGAGGGGATAAAAATAAAGGAAATCAAACCCCAGTATTAAAATGAAAATGCTCAAGAAACACTTACTGTGCATCAAATTAACTGTAGCCTAATAACCACAGCGAGCTCATTTCCAGTGGCATATATAAACCCAAATGTTAACCAGGAAAGGTATGAGAGGAGAGAAAAGGCAGTGCATGGGGACAGCTGTGAATTATGTCATCACTCATCATGGTGAAGGTGATAGGGAACAGACTAAAACTTGAAAGCAAGTAGAGCAGTGTGGCATACTTAGTACTTGCTGTCCCATGTTCTCTGCTAGGGCAGGTTTGGGCAGTCTCAGACACAAAAAAAGTAAAGGGAAGAGGAGTGGATAGCAAGATCTTACCCAAATAAATGAATTTGTTACATGCCAACATTTTGCTTGAAAGCAAAGAAACACTTGGGATGGGTCCAGCTCAGTCAGAGACATGTCAAATGTAACGAAACTGTTCTAGAATTAATATTTAATTAGTTAGAAGAGAATATGCTCTTTGTGCTTATAATTTTCAGTGACCTGTGCACCTCTTGCTACAAGTAGAAACTCAGTGTGCAAGTTCTTGGAATCCTCATGGATTGCCCTGAGCCAAAACCATCCTGTGCAGATGACTGAGTTTATCCAGAATGCTGACCCACCATTTCACACCACGCCTGGTCTGTCATTTGAACTGAACTGGCACCTGATAAGAGGGTTTTGTTATCCAAATTCCTTGTCAACCTCTAGAGTATTGTGGATCACTGTATCATATCTGCAGTTCATGCATATACTAATATATATATATTTAGTAACTCCAAATAATATTCCTTGGTTTCTAGATTGTTACTGAATTGGTCTATCATGTTATTTTAATTGGAAAATGATAATTCTACTTGTTCCTCAAGGATTATTCAATTACTGATGAGAACCCCATAGTATATCCTTGTATTTCGTAATATTTACTAAACTAAATATATGTGTTGTTAAATATCAGATCTTCAGTAAACTTATTTAAGCCTTTATTTTTATTTTTTTTTTCCAATTTTTTTTGAGTATTTGCATTAGCTGGAGTAGCAAACCAGAATACATATGACATTTTTGACTGTTTGGTACTACCAGATGACATGTTAGTAAACACTTAATATTCTGTGATTCAATGAAAATATTAGACATGTAGGTGGGGATTGTATACATTCTGAATTCTCTTATTTATGCCTTGGAAGAAAAAGAAGGCAGAACAGTGGACAATCAGTAGTACTCAATGTGCCGTCAATACTGAAAATGCATCAAATCTGAAAAATGTCTGCCTTTTACTACATTATAAGGAAAAAATATAAAGCCAAATTTAAGAAAAATAGATTTAAATGAACAATCTCTGTTGCAAGCCTGTGTTTAGCTCCATATTCCACACTGGCCTGGCTCATCAGTACCTGTTCTGCTACCTGGGTTTTTTCAGTTGTCACTGGAATGGCTCTTTGACATCCCACTGTCACAACCTTAGGATGACCCCCACAAGTTTTTGTCCAAACAGAAGGACAAACCCCATATTATCAGTGGATTAAAACTCCCAGCTGACAGACAAGTGACTCATTAGCTGCAGGGAGTTTACACTGAATATTGAGAATTTATCTTCTCAGGGCAGAGCTTAAATTGCGATGCAGACGCCAGTGAATAAATAAAACCAAGTGTCCAAGCCTCCTTCTCCAACTTGCCTTCCTTCCTTCCCCATAAAGATTGAGGAATATGCTAGAAAATGACAAGCAAAGATTATGAAAATTTTTGAATTTTGAATAGTGTTTAAATACCTGCAGGAATGATAAGGCAGAGGATATCTGTTATTTATTGACATGCATATTCAATTTTTCATTACTATAAAAAAAATAAAGGAGGTTAATTTCTATACAAAACCTAATTCACATTGCCACAAGACAGAGGAGGAAACAGGGAAGGAACTGATCATTCTCAAATTTCATTTTTTTATTAAGGTTATTAATTAATGGCTTTTTTTTTTCGAGAGTAGCATGTTCAAGTAGATTGAAAGCTTTTATAGCCTTTGAACTGTATGGTGTTCTGCCAAATACAAATAAATAACATGAAATAATTCATATCGCACAAAGTCTGTATAACCAAGTAGCAGTAAGAGTTTGTATTTCTGTAGTGTAATAACACCATTGTTAAAGAAAAGACAGGAGCACAGTGTTGCAGGTTTTTACAATAATGTATTTTGAAATAATCACTGCTGCAATCAGTGCTTTTTTTCTAATATAAATCAGATAATTTTGGCAATCAGCAGATATAATCACTGCTCAAAATAGAGACAATATTTATTTAAATGCATGAATACAAACAGTGTGAAATTCAGCTCTTCTTCATATGTTCACTATGGAAATAAATTGATCTGAATGCCTGAAATATCCTGTTGTCTGGTCTGTTGTGAAATCACTGATGACTTTTAAAAATAGGAACAAGGACTTCAGCATGGAGTTCCATTTTGTAAAATTTCATTTTAGACAGTTTCTCAGACTTTCACAAAGCCAAGGATTTAGCCCACAGGTTCTTGGCCTGTGTATTTAATAAATATAAAACACTCAACAGTAAGAAATAAGGTATTAATAAGAAATGTCTGCCTCCATTTTCAACTGTGCTGCCAGATATATCCTCCTGCACTACTTCTGCATGAAAACCTGGGCTCAGCTCCATCCTGATTGCAGCAGAGCTTCAGCAGATGCCTATGCACATACACAGAGACGTTCCTGTATCCTGCCTTGGGATATCATAATCTTGTGCTGCGCTGTGAGTCTGGCTGCTGACAGAGGTGACTTTCCTGAAATAGTCAGCAGCAAGCCTGCCTGTGCTGCTGGGAAACTAGGCATTTCTTAGTTTTGGAGAATGGTGTTACTAATGGAAACCAGTGCACATACTCTATTTTTTTTTTTTTTTTTAATAGGCTTTCGTGTAATCATTAATTGTATCAAAATAGCATGCAGCTTTTATATAAACATATGGCAGGGGAGGACATCTAGTTTAGCAATCACAGCTTGTTGTATCAGTCAATATATCAGAGGGACATGAGATAATATATTTAAAAACATGCTCAGTGGATCAATTTTTAAGTTAGTTCCACTCAGCAGTTGCCCTTCCTAAACTACTTTCCAACGACTGTATTATTTAAGTTCAATTTCAATAACTTGCTAAAATAGCACTTTATTAGCGACATGCATGAACTAAACTCCACATTACTCTCATCTGGAATGGCTTTCCATGGATTCACTCGTTGCATGGCCTTAAAAGGTTTCCATGAAAAGAGACTGCTTGGTTTCTGTATGAAAATCTGACATTTAGAGCAGGAGGCAAATGAGCCGTAAAGAGAACGGGCCAAATAACACCAGTGCTTTTTAAGCACCCTCCTGTTTATTGGAAATGTCGATTAGGAGCAGGAGGCAGTGATGCTAAAGCAGAACTTCTACTAATCTACTAGTCCATCATCTTGTACAGGACTGGTTTGGAAGTGGTAGCCTTCAAAGGCTTGCAAACATCCCAAGAAGCTGACCAGTACACTTCCTTTCTCTTCCATGATTGTTAAAAGCACTGAAAACAATCCCTATCAACTCGTCCCCCTCACTTCTGTAAAATAAGGTGCTTTAGAAGAGTGTGCAGTGAAATGGCCAGTTTTGGGTAGCCTCCCTCTGAAACCTTTTATTGCAGCAGGTACCTTGTACCAGTTGATTACAGGACGAGCTGCCTGACAGGAGATGAGCGTGCCTGTGTTTGTACAACTCCAATGGGTATCAGTCATTATCGACACCATCTGTTTACCTCAGTGCTGGCATTTCCAATCTGTTCTCCTCAAAGGTAAATGCTGAAGAGGCATTCAAGCAGCTCTGCTGGAGAAAAGAAATTTTGCCTGGATACAAACCTTTTTGTTTCTCTTTGCTTTTTTTTTGCTTATACTTTGTGCAAATATGCAAAGTTCCCAGGCACTTGAAGGCAAAATAACTTCTTGAGACAATGAAAAAGAAGGGTCTATTAATTTTTGACACCGAGTCTGTATGTTTGACTGCCTATAATCAAAGGTGTCATGCTTGTTGGAATAAAAACATAGGGAATATATAACTCTCTACATAGTGGACAGTTATACTTTCTTCACGAGAAATAAGAAATTAAACTTCATGGAAAAAGAACTTGAATACAAAATGTGATCAATATTTCTATGGTGTGTTAATTATCAGCTGATAGAGTTTATGAGGAAGTACACATGAGCAGTTTATTTAAAGGAGGAAAGGGAAAAGTATAAGGGAATAGCCAATTACAATACATGATAATACTCAAACTAATGTTGTGTATTACTAACTCTTCTATGATACATGAGCAATAATTACTTTAACTGCTTTGAATCATTTACCAGCTCTCTATAATTTATAGCTCAAGCTTTATGAGACTTCTAAAGTTAGAAAAAACTGTCTGAAACTGTAAGCACAGTCGACTTTTCCAATGGTTCCTTAGTTACATCTAAAGAAAACATTCATATGAACATGCAGTAATGTGTTTGCCGAGATGAGATGAAGTTCTTCCTTTCCTCTGCAGTCTTGAATTTTATTTTGTTTTGCGCATAATTCTAAATGGCAGAAATTTAATTTGTAGGCTGACAATTGGTTAATGAGTGCACATACTTTATTTCCTTTTTTCTTTATAACAGTGTCACTGAAATATCTTGGAAAAAGAGCTGGAACTTGCAAAGTTCTGGGTAATAAACAAATCCAGTTTGGATGAGTCAGAAGGATGATCTATCTTTTATATTACAGTGTAGAATAAAGATGTACAAGACTGAGTAAACATTGAAAGCATTTCGGACACGGTAACACAAATTTCTACAGGATATTTTTTTTTTTCATTACAAAGTATGTATGATTTAGGATGCTTCCAGCTTGATCAATTGCTTGATTAATCTGCTTTGCACACTAAAATGACTTGCTGACACAGTGACCAGCAGCTTTCAGAGTCATGAAGTATTCATTGCTCACTAAGCATTCTGAAAAAACAATTTTCAGTGGTCATATTTCACAGAACTAATATTATTCCTGCTACTTCCACTGTAATTAGTGTATCAAGCCGTCTTTTTTTTTTTCCACGAAGTTTTAGATGACAGTTCTAAATTTCACTTTGACACACTTTCGCTCATTTTTATTAACATTATTTTTTATGCTATTCCTACTTTCTGGCTTTGTAGTCCTCGTTCTGCATCCAGAACTGTTACTCCCTGTACTAAAAAGGCAGAGTTTCTATTCTTCAGCACACTTACTACCCCAATGAGTAGCAAAATCACCGTGTCTTAATTTTTATTTTTTCACAAGAATCCAAGAATCTTTATAAATATAATCAGTGAAGTGTCATTTCAACAGTGATCGTGCAGGTAATGCTGGTTTTTTGTATTTTTATTGAGTCAGATATTTAATAGCAAGCTGTTGTTAAAAATGATGTTCTGAAAGAAAATTAATTCACCCACTTAGCATGGACCAAAAAAAGACCACCAATAAAATCTACACTGAAATTTGGCTCTCCACTTCATATATGTTTTAGTTTGCTGTCTAGAAAGTTAAAAGGATAAACAGAAAGGGAATTTTTTAGAAAATGTGTCCCATTATAAAAATCAGTGCCCATTATTAAATATTGATGTATATTAAGTATTGAAAAAGCAACAGCAATTAAACATTTATAGTATTTAAAAATATTTCCTATTACTTTTAAAAATGAAGTAATATTAAGGAACTCGCAGAACCCAAAACTGTAATATTAAAACCAAATGAAGACAAATATGTTTCCAGATTAATTTCATAAGTTGTGTGGACATTCTGTTGCTATGAAAAACATGGTCAGAGCTGCATAAAACAGAAGGTAATACAAGTGGAGCAAAACTGAAAATATTTCAAGTGGGTGCCAGCTACCTTTTTCAGCTAAAAGAATAAAATAAGGTTAGTAGTTCAAAATAATTCCTGTGCTTTGTTTCTCAAAAGCATTCATGAGAAATAATTTCCAGGAGTTCAAGAGAATTTGGAGTTAACAAAAATGGCATTACAAACGAAGAGGTGAAATGTTTACTTTCCTACTGTCACTCTATTTTGGTCAAGTCATTTATGTTTCCTTGGGCAAGTCACTTGGTTTTGATGCCAACAGAAATGACATTTGTTTACTCCAGATAAGCTGACTGGCAAAGGGATATGGACACTGAGAAAAATGTAAAAGTGCTGTGACAAAGAATGGTTAAGTTATTGATCTCTAATTAATTTTAAATCTGTCTTTATTTGTATCTTCTTATGCCACTTACGTTGTTTCATCTCTTTGGTCTTTATTTTCTCCTACTATTTAGCTATTTTTTTGCTATCCTCAAAAGCTTTGCAGCAATTACTAAAAGAACCAGTAGAGAAAGGAAAAGTCCAGGAAAACCTAGTGGTGACTTCTACATGCAGGCAGTACTTTTGTATTTGTCATTTGGAAGCCACGAGTTTATTGCCATTTGCAATGGGGCTCCAGGAGTGTGCAACCTTCTCTGGATGTAAAGTTCTGGAAAAAGGAGGGATTTCCTTCCTACCTTTCTTCCCCTTCTCCTCTAGGCTGATAAATTAAAATTAATCAATACCAGCAAAATTTTCTGTCAATCCTTTAAACTAGTGCAGGTCGTATTAATTGAAAGGTGCCAGAGAGCACTCAGGTAACCTGCTGGAGCTGCTGTGGTGGTAACCACAGAGGAAAGAAACGGGGCCAAGCTCCTACTAAAACAGGGCTTTGGCAGCAAATGCTTCTGTGGCTGGTGGGGGATGCATGTCCATGACCTCAGCTAAATGGAACTGGACAAAAAGCCTGCACTGATTCTTAGAACTCTTCAGCAGTTCAGTCAAGGGCACCTTCATTTTGAGGGACAGCCTGTTAGAAGCAGACTTAGGAGTAGAAAGCTGTGGTTCATTTCATGTTTCTCTATTATCTCCTATTAAAATCATCTTGCCTGTGCTTGACATACTGATGAAATGAAATATATGTATTCAGAACTTACCTAACTAAGGTTAGGGAAATTTACCTTAAAAAGAACATCTTCCAGAGGCTGAGTTGTCAAACACAGCACCTGAAGCAAATAGAAAGAGATGTCACTTTTTTTCTGTGGATATGGGTCTCAGTTTATCTCTTTCTCTTGCAGTTTTATTGCTGTTCTTTCTTCATACTAAGGTATTTAATGTCACTGAGGAAAAAATTGGTACTTTCCTCCAAGCAACTGCTCAAATTGGATGCCATTCTAACCTTAAAAGCACTGTAAAAGTTTTTAGGTGGTTTGTGATATCCAAATCTCTTTGGCATGAAACCCAAAGATATGCAAGCAGGACATGCCTTTTCATACTCAGCCATCTTGGGAAGCTGTCTAAGTTATTTGTGGAACAGCATATTTTTGCAGAATAGATACACACCTTGTTTAATTGAGCAGAGCTGTAAGTACATTCAGCTGGGCTGGCTTTCCCTGCAGATGCCTGTACTGGGTACAATATTGCACTCTGTGGACATGCAAATTTTTTTGACAGTTGCTCAAATATTGCCTTGAAACATCAAAATGATCCGTGCAATTAAGTTATAAGAAAAAAATAACTTACATCCTTTATAGATCCGTATCCCTTAATATTTGGAATTCTTGTGTCAGGTTAAATGTGAGAGGAATGCATGGGTGAAAATCTGTGTTTTAAACAGACACTGTTAAAAATTTGAAAGGACATTTCAATCATTATCCTTATTTACAAATGGGCAAACAAAAAAAAATGTTTCCTAAGAGAGAGAGCAGCAAAATTGGTAATCTGAGGAAAGCTTGTTACTTACTGAATTATTTATCTAAGTCACTTTTTTAAACACAAGCATCAATAAACAAATTATATGGCAGAGTAAGAATTTATGACCTGCTATGCTCAGACAATACTATTACATCTAAATGGTGTGACTAAGCCTGATATTGACCAATATAGCACAATTCTCTGAGTTTTCTTAATGCCAGAATTGTAGGTGTTTTTCAAGCTAAAAGGACTGGCTACTCCCCACCCCACAGAAGCCATTAAACTCATTTTACCAGAAGACCAAGCACAGTCTGGCCAAGAGTTTCATGAAAAAAAAAAAAAAAAAACAGCTAGAAATCAGCTCTCAGCAAAATTAGGGATTTGCCTATGTTTTCTTTTCTGTGGCAATAAAATGCAGCTGTTCTGTAAGTGCTTATAAAGAAAAGAATGTTTGTATATGCAATGAAATAGGTAGTCTAGAATATTAAATAGACCCCCAGACCTATAGGACCAAATACTGTATTTTTGAAGGAAAATATCAGTATCTCTTTTCCCAGTAAATAAATTCCGCTCTTATTTGACATTAAACCTGTAAATATTTACTATCCTATGGTGCTTTAAGTTTTTGTTGAAATAACCTTTTATCAGTTTGCTGAGATATCCACAGCATTAAGTCCCACCTTCTGCTGGCTATCCCAGCTGAGAAGGCAGGCACTGAGCAGACATGGGGGCTGGTGCCAGTCTCCAAGCCAAAAGGGTTCATGCTCCAACTGCTTGAGGTCGTTTGGGGTTTTCACACAACTGAACAACAAAAGAGGGCAAAAAGGCAGGGTCCAAAAAAGAGCCTCTACTGATGGCAATCTTCCAGTTGTAATCCAAAAGAGACACCTTGTGCCTGTCTTCATTATCCAGGTAAGAAACACTGGAGCTCAGTGAAGACAAGAGCTGGAAATGAACAGGAACTCAGGATTTCAGAGAGATTTCAGTAAAATGATATCTGTATGCTTTCCTTAAGGTCTCCACTTGAAATTAAAAGAGTGACTGAACAGAGTCATTAGATTACTGTGCTGCTATTGCCATACTAATAAACCTGCTCAATGACTATACATTAATTTATATGTATTAGAAACATTATATAGAAGTTTATTCCATATTAAAATCACAGTTGTTTATACACTTGCCTAATTTTCCTTCCCGGAAACATATGGTCAGCAATTGGTGTCCTATTCACTACAGCTACTATTGCAGCTGTAATTTCTCTCCACTGACTGATGCCAGGGTTTAGTGATACAGAATAGCATAACTGCAGGGTTTTTTGTTCTCAGATATAAACCTGCTGTACAGGAGGCATTTTGCTGCATTTAAAAATGTAACAGTTTTTAATTTTTTCTTTTGCTATGACAGTCTTACACTGCTAGTGAATTGCCCCTCCACACTGTATGCTATGCAGCCTACAGTGCAACACAGACACACATCTATTGACTTTATTTTGCACAATAATTACCACATCATAACAATTCAGCTGAAACTAATGGCACTAATTAAGCAACAGGGACCTCCAAGTCAGAGAATCATAGATTTGGAGTTGTAGGAGTCTATCAGTCCATCAGGTTTATTCTCCTGCCAGAGCCAGGTTTTTTGATACCATACATCTTTTGTTCACTGTGCTTCAAATGGTGCCAAAAGATTGGGTTTTTCACACCTTGGCCCAGGAGACACCACTCCACAGCATAATAAATCTCATGGTCACAGCTCTTTCCCTGCATTCAGCAATATTATACTTCTTTAAATGCATGCCATTTTTCTATTTACAACTCCTAGTTCTCTCTGGAAGAAAGCTTTCCTCTTCTCCACTGAGCTTTAAATATTAGTAGACAGCTTTGTCTTTGCCTGACATCACCCACCGAGTCAAGCAGCAGTTTTGTTTCAGTAGGCCTAAACACAGAAGACTTTTTCAAACTGAAATTAGACAGTTTTGTGTGTAAAAGGTAATTAGCAAAATTACAGCAGACACATTTTAACCAAAACTCAATGGGCCTCTGTCGAGTTCCATCCTGAGGTTGCATGGATGCCTCTTTTCTTAGTACTTCCAGTCCCTCAAGGAACATTCACAGGGCATTGCATTTGATGCTTTTTAGGATGTATAAAGTGGTATCTCATTGCCACAAAATCTAAAAATTAAAGAAGGGCTACCCTCTGCCTTTCCAAATAAAACTAAGGGTGAAAAGAGAGATGAGCTTGTGGAAAGGAGAAATATGTGAATAGGAATTACCAGCAATAGAAAAGTCCCTGAAAGGAGAAAGGGATAGTTTGCTTCTTCAGACGTGACTGCAGAAGGAAAGAGCAGAAGCCTTCAAGCCATAAAATTTCTTCAGAGATGAAAGTAGATTTTGGACTGCCTAGCTGTAGCTCTGCTGGGTGTAAATTTTCTTAAGTTTTGAATTTGTAACAGAACCCGAACAGGTGTGATTGACCCTGATTTCCAGCTTGTGTGTCTTTCTGATTACACTGCAGAATGAGGGCAGCTGTGAGTGGTATGAAGTAAGTGACACCACCTAACCAGAAAAGAAGTGACTGCCTTTTAGGCTTCAGCAGCAGCAAAAGAAAGGGCATTGCAGATTTAAGTCAGTCCCTTAGCCTGAATTTATTATCTTTATAAACTGCAGCTCACTTCTGAGAAGTAAAGACTAAGTTTTGAAGAAAAAACATTTACACTATTTCTATTCGTATGGATTATTTCTGATCTCAGATTGTTTATAATTTGGGTAATGTAACTGTCATAAATTTCTGAGAAAGACATTTTGAAGGATTGATTGTGTCAGCAAACATTGACTGCTTCCTTGGAAAGTGCAGCCAAAATCTATATTTCATAGAGTTTCCAACATCTGCCCATGAAAGTGGAATTGTTCTTGTTATTGGGGTCAAAAGAGGCCATTCTCTATGTGGGATTTTGTTATACTGTTGTTGCATTTTATGATAATTCCTAATTTCACTGCTAACAAAGTACATGTATCTGTCCTGATGGTTTTTAGGAGACTCCAAACTGTAACTCTTAATTCTCAACAACATACTACCACCTTCTGTGAGTTTTACTAGTTGATTTATTGTGCTCTAGCTCTAAGAAACATGAGTTCTCTCTGAGTATACTGCCCAACCTCTTTAGCTTTGAAAACTAAATATTCCATTTTGAATCCTTTAAATAAAGATTTTTGTCATTTGAAATCTCACCATTCTTAAAAAAAACCCCCACAAATCAAATCAAAAAGTGCTACATTTCTGATATAATTGACATTAATAATAACAAGGTATATTAAAAAAATGTCTGCAATATTTGTTATAGGAGGAGTAATGCTTTTGATAGATAATAAGATTGTTTTTTCCTGTTTTGTGGGGTTTCTTTGCAGGGATATAATTCTCTTCTTATTGCCTGCTTGCTCCTGGGGCTGGGGAAACACAACAGGTGAGGGAGAACCAGAAATTTGTGCTGAACACCTTCAGTACTGCTACTGAACCTTGCTATAAATCTTTATATAAATATAATATAAATCCTTTAATAACCACCAGCTGCTCTGTTGTTACCATGCCCTTCTGAGCTTAGCTGGCTAAATCTTCCTCCTGCTTTTAAACTTTCTGGTGAAAGGAGTTTCTTCCTTGCAAAGTCCTGGAAAAGCCTGTGTCCCACCTCCTGCTCCTCCACGGTCCCATAGGTGGGAAAAGGCACACGGAATTCAGCATGAGAATCATCTGACCTGATGTTTACACCTTCATGGGAAAAATAAAAGCAAAGCAAACCCTTTGGTGTTTGAGGATATGGTAAGGGATACACAGAAGTCACACCAGGAATGATGTGGCAATGCCTCAGAGTCAGATTATTCTGTGTCTCCTGAAATTCTCACACCCTTATGAGTATCTCTGCTGGCAGTTTTTTAATAAGAAAAAAAAAAAGGTGTTTCCACATCAATGAACTGAGAATATTTTTGAAACACATTTCTGTGAAAGCAAATTCAAGGGATTCACACATTCAGCAAGAACAAAATATGGTTACACTAAAAAAGAAAAATAAAATTAATTTGCACTATGCAGAGAGCACAGGGAGAGGGAGACAAGTCATGACCTTTGAATAGTTAAGGTTGAGGGTATTGAATTATTCCATTTATTTTGAGCTTATTCGTGGTTCTGTGTCCTGCAGGCCGCAGGGAGGATGGGGCTAAAATGCTGAAAGGGATGTCACCAGATGAAAGCAGCAGAAATTATGCAAGTGAGTTTTCTCAGCATATCTGTGACCTCTTTTGACTTCACCTTAGTTACAAAAGAAGGTGCTAAGTTAAACTTGCAGAAGAGATCAGAAAGGTCCTAAAGTGTGCTTGTAAACAGCCAAAGCTGGGTGGTCAATGGTGGCAAATAAATTTGCTTCTTGGTTTTTATTTTTGTAAACTTTGCATCTTGACTGTCTTTTTCATTTTAAGTACTTTCCTCCTTCAAGGAAGTCCCCCAGGATTTTTTCTTCCTCCTTGTCTCACTGCAGTGACTCAAGTGAGAAAAGGATGTAGCCTGAGGTTTAGCTAGCATGTTTTTTTAAGAGGCTTTTCTAGAAAGAAAAGAAGATATAAAGTGAAATTGCTTAGTTTAGCATAGATTAGGCCCTTCTGGTGCTTCATGTGTATAGAGATGAGTTATTAACCTTCAGGGACAGGTAGCAGTGTGCTCATATTAAACACTTTTCAGAGTGTCTGAGTTTTTTTCCTAGTGCACATTGCCCATCAGGGAGCCATTAGGATGATAATAATGGAGAGCTCACTAATTCCTGACTCCTTACTTTATTGTCATAACCTCGGCAGTGCACACACAGCACACACCCTGCCAAGCAGCCACAGCAACCACTCACTGCAGAGGCCAAGATACTGTTGTACTGAAAAATGCTACTTCATCCTTATGAAATGTTAATTTATTATTATTATTATTNCTAATTTCTTCTCATGGGAAAGATCAATCACTTCAAAATCAAAATTCTTCATAAGGAGATGCCTCCGGGCTGAAAATAATGAAGTTTCTGGGAGATGAACACGTGAAGGTACAATATTGATCTGAAAACTGCAATGTGGGATCTATTTCTGAATAAAGCTTTGTAAAGGAAATTTAGTTTTAATAGAGAAGTATTTAGTATTTCAATTCATTTTAATTTAAACAAAAGAAATTTTTTTAATTCAGAGAATTGTATCAGCATAATTTAACAAATAATAAATCCTTTGCTACTTTGCCTGTTACTCATCGTATTTTTTAAAATTTAAATACAATAATTGATGTAGTATCTGTTGACCTTTAAAGATTTTTGAACCAGTAAAGGATTAGAAATAGAGGTTTCTAAAATAAGTAGGTAAACTGTTCAAAGAGTTAAACCCAGCTTTTTACAGCAACATCCTCTTTGCAGACAGACTTGTTTTGAAGGCAGACGAATGTCAGTTCATTAAAGTATTCCAGTTCAGGGAATAATATGAAGTAGAGAATTTTTTGAGGTATTGAAAAACTGGGAAAACTGTTTTCCTCCTATGGCATGGCTNCTCGGCAGTGCACACACAGCACACACCCTGCCAAGCAGCCACAGCAACCACTCACTGCAGAGGCCAAGATACTGTTGTACTGAAAAATGCTACTTCATCCTTATGAAATGTTAATTTATTATTATTATTATTGCTACTACTATTATCACCATTACCATTATCATTATCATTTATTATCATATCACTTTTATTTTATTATAATATACTGTGATATTTTAAGATATAATTATAATAATAATTATTACAATTATTATAAAAATAATTCTTGTTATTACTATTATTCCTATCAATATTTTTATATTATTATACTGTATTATGGTACTTTAATATATTATTATGATAATATGATATAATATTATTATCACTGTCATTGTCATCATTATAATTATTGTCGTTGTAGTTATTATTATTATTATTGGTGGTGTTATTGTTATTATTATTATTATTGTTGGTGTTATTGTTATTATTATTATTATTATTATTACTACTACTACTACTACTACTGTTGCTGTTATTATTTTGNGTATCTGTTGACCTTTAAAGATTTTTGAACCAGTAAAGGATTAGAAATAGAGGTTTCTAAAATAAGTAGGTAAACTGTTCAAAGAGTTAAACCCAGCTTTTTACAGCAACATCCTCTTTGCAGACAGACTTGTTTTGAAGGCAGACGAATGTCAGTTCATTAAAGTATTCCAGTTCAGGGAATAATATGAAGTAGAGAATTTTTTGAGGTATTGAAAAACTGGGAAAACTGTTTTCCTCCTATGGCATGGCTGTAAATGAGGAGTGAGAACTAGGAGTGCCATAATCCAGGACAATTTGAACCCTGGCAAGATAACACACTAATTAAAAATTACACTTCCTTTTTTTAGAATCAGTTTCTTCTTCTTTTTTTTTTTTTCTTCCCCTCCAGCAATATCATACCTACAAAAAATGTCAGATCCTTGTTAAATTGTAAGCTTGAATTGCAAATTTAGAATTCTGTTTTCAAGTTTCCTGATTAAAGTCAAAGTTTCAGATGAAGTATGATGCAAATCACAAGTAGAATGGAATAATTTAATAAATAAATAGATATTAGCGTTTACTGATATACAGCTACTCTGAATAAATTATATACTTTATCACATAGAGCCCTAGGAGAGTCACGTTTTAGAAAAAAAAAATCTGGTTATTTTTTGTTTTTTTTTTCTGTCTTCTGATATTCTTTTGTATTGTTCCATCTTGTTTCAAATCAATTTAAGGTTAAGCTTTGCATCCAAAATATTCCAATTTTTGATAGCAACCTAAGTGAAACCAAATTGTAGCTTGTGAGTCACTCAGGAAATAAAAAAAAAAATAAAATAAGGAAAAAAGAAAATATATAACAGGCTTATGTACACTAAACAGCATTTTCAAGGGAGAAAAATGAAGGTAGCACAGATCCTCCAAGGTGACTCTGCCTCTGAAGAGGTGGCAAGCTGTTATTTCCTCTGTGTCACGGCTGGACTGCCTGCTGAGGGACAGCACGCCTTGTGATGAAGAGGAGCTTCCTGACAGCAGCCTGATGCACCACTCAGTTGAAAAAGGTGCTGGGGAAAAAAAAAAAAAAAAGATTATCAAAGCATAAAGCCTTTATGAAGTGTGGCATTTGGAGCACACCTCCGAAACCCCTTCCCTCGTGTCCTTTTAAGAGGAAAACACACCTCAAGGGAACAAGAGGAATGTTGTGGCATCTTGCCTGGCAGGTAACGGCACGCAGATGGGGGATCTCTCTCAAGGTGTATTCAGGAGGATAAAGAGAGAGACTTTACTGGATTCTAAACACAGAGCTGTCGATCCCTCCATTAGTCAGGGAATATCAGGGCAAGTTTATACCCACACTGGGGAAAACTTCAACCAGTGATGGAATCCGAAAATCCTTGAGCAATTTAAGTCACCAAGGGCAGTTTGGTTACACCCCACCCTGACCCGGGTGTTGTCCAAGCACGGAGAGTTGTCTGTGTGCAGATGGTCATCCACTCACTGAAACATCACACACCTTGGCAGCACTGGATCGTTTACAGGGTCTTTTTCTATTCATGTGCCATTGCAAATGTTTAGCTCATGCCACACAGAGCACACAGACTCTCTTGTTCCACATCAGGACCCTTATTTGCCCCTCTGGCTAGCAAGTGGCAGTGTCTGCTTTTTTGAAACAGAACTGGCCTGTAATGACTTACAGAGATCTAAATTTTGCAGTAAACCAGGAAAAAAAAAAGTCCCAGTTAGTGGATTTCCTTTCACAGTCAGGGAAAATTGCCTTTTTTCTTTTCCTCTTTTGGCATTGTGTCTGAGATAAACGTTCGTTAAAACTTACTCTCTCTGCAGTCCAGCTATAGTGGTTCAGAAAAATGTCTCAAGAACAGTCCAGCAACACAGTGCAAGCAAGTGGGATCAGATCACCATGTCAGCAGAAAAACTTTGGAATTTTAAAGCCCTCTCAAAGTCCTCAGGTTATCAGCTGTTAAATAAAAAAGTAAAATTCCGATGCCACACGAAATGCTGACATTTTTCAGTGAAAATCAGGGTACTTGATACGACCCTGATCCAATTCCTGGCACTGTCATGCATAGTCAGAGTTATACTTTAAGGGCTTCACACAGAAGCTCACCCCAGGGTGTGTTAGAACTAATTTTTCTTTTTCTATAAAAATGATTATTTGAGTTTCCTTACCCACACTAAAGAGACTTCTGTTAGTCATTTAGAATATATTTAGACTAAAAGTCCAATGTAACATTAAAATAGCCAGCTAATAAGAGAATTTAATAGACAGCAGGAGGGAACTTGGTTAACTTGCCCTTAAAAGTTTTAAGGTGACTAGAAGTTCCTTTTATGCTGCTATATGTAAAAAGCACACTTTACAGAATAGTAAAAGGATCTGAGGAATTCCCTTACCAAAGGAATCGAAAGCAAAGATCTCCCAATTCTTCATAAACATTAGTGAAGAATTCATGATTTAGTCGTTACCTTGGCATAGTTCTGGGCCATGGAAAGCTTTAACCTTTCCAGTCTTCCATTCTTCCAACTTTGGATCCTAATTTTAACCCTTGAAAGTTTGAGACTTTGCTTAAAATATCAGTATTAGTGTGTTTAATGAGAACAATCCATCACCTGCTTGTCAGCTTCAGCTGTAATGCTGTTGAGACCTACCTGGACTTTTGAGATAATCAATAGCTTGGATACATACATTTCAGGCTGCAGGAGCAAGGTACCTGAGAGAGGGGAAAGGACATCCAAACACAATAGTCTGGCACAAGAATGATTCAGCTGACAAGAGGAAGAATTTGAAAATGGTATGGAGTATTAATCCAGTCACAGTTTTAACAGCACACAATTAACATTGCTTGAATACAAGTAAATTTCATTCAGTCTCAGTAAAATAAACACTTTTCCCTTTAAGAGACTAAAGGAGAGATGTTGCAGTGTGGAATTGTGTTCCATACTGCATCTGGGTGGATAAAGACTTCCATTTCCAAGAGGAATAGCTATCTGCTTGAAAACAGAAGGGGTTTAAATGCCTGCAATATGCTGGCCTTCAGGTGCTTTCCATCAGATCTCCTCCTTTAGTGCAAGGAAACCATCAGCCAGTGGTCCAGGGTCTGCTGCTGTGCAAGGGGGCTGCACATTCTTTGCCCTTTTTTAGTGAGAAAATTAAGGTGTAAGAAAGTACTTATGGTAAAGCCACACAAGATAAAACACGTACAAACACAAAGAAGTTGTCTATTATTTAAGGCAAAAGCTAAGTAGAGCTGAAGAATTCTAGAGGAAAATATGTGAAAACATAGAACCATATGAAAAAAGCCAGCAGAGACACAGAAAATGTTAATTCAGCAGCACAAGAGCCTGTTCCAAGAAGCAAAAGGGACTGACACATCACCCTTTGATTGACAACTGCCTGGCTGGTAAAGCCCCATCGGGCCTTTCATCAGGTGGTGACGAGCATGTTAATGTTTAGCCTGACAAATCATTATTCATACAGTGCTACTGTGTGCAGCAGTAAACTTAAAAAAGCTTTGCACTCTTCATTTGTGCAAACACTGCCTACAGAAACTATTTGCCTGTAAAAGTTGCTCACATTCTTGTGGCACAGTAAGGGGAGTAAGTTCATCCACACACACACAGTTCCCTGCTGTGAAAACACCACCCTGAACTGAAAATAAATGAACATGTACATACATATATGTATATACAAATGCTGTGTCATGGACTTAACACACTGCACAGGGTCCAGAAGGAGGGGAGATCTGCACCTGTTTTGACAGAATAAATCCAGCTCCAAGAAAAGAGTCCTTAGACCTGTGGTTTTTGAGCAGCTATACTGATCACCTGCCACTCACCTGGCAGTATGGATGAAACCAGCCAATTATTTCACATACGTTTTTAAAATGAGATTGAAGGAGCACCAAGAAGGATCTTTCTCATGTCGTCTGAAGGTTTGGTGTGGTTGAGCTTGTGACCTCAGGAATTGGGTAAAAGAGAATCTGCTGAGCATTTCAGAAAGTATATTTTCAAATAAATAATTGATTGCTTAATAAATAAGGAGAAGATACAGGGTGTTTCTTGGGGCAAAGAAATTTATGGGCATTAGAAAGGAAGCTCAACTTCAAGCCTCTCTACAAACCCTTTCTTGGTAAATTATATATACTCCAACATTCCATTTTTGACCTTGGTTATTTATGGATGCATGCTATGCAAGGATTATTTTTCTTTTTTATTTTTTTTTCTTTTCAGAAACCATTACCTTTGCAAGTGCTAAGAGATCACCTGAAATCTATTACAAATTTGCAATAAATTCCTATATTAATGTCTTTCACAGTTAAACTCTTATGCATTGTGATAAATACTAAAAAATGAAATCTCTCTACCAGCTAAATCACTGGCCCAAATTAATTCAACTCTCTAATCCCAAACACATGTAGACATATCCTGGGTGGCTCTATTTGTAGTGCATAGAAAGTAGAGCTCATTACGTGGTGTAGTAAAAGGAATACAAAGAGTTCAACATGAAGCACTCAAAACTCCGATATGCCAAAATGAAGATTACTTTTGTAGTCTTTATTCAGCAGTGCTGACAGCAAGAGAGGTGGCAGGAACCTAAGTTTGCTAAAGAATCACACCCTTTGCTAATGCAGGACACATTGCTTTTGTAATTCACACAGAGGTTTTTTTCATATTTGCTAATCTGTAAAAATGTAGATAAAGTGAATATTAAGTTATAGCCTCTAAAGAGAAGCCCCTTGCTGAGGAGAAATGGTCTCCACATAATACAGTAAGACTATGTTTAAAGCATGTGTTCTCTGCACTTCCAGGGGTATAGGATGTGACCAAGCCCAAATAAACCAAAACACATGAGTACCAAGGCTACAGAACAGGAATGGTAGACTTGTCTCTCTAACAGCATCATGCAGTGATAGCTACAGACAAACCATGAACTTAAATCCTGTCTGTCTCAGAGCCTGGTCAGTCCTTTCTTCTGTCAGTCATAAATTTCAGGCCAGTGCTCATATATCAGCTAAATCATTTGAATGGTCCTTCACTGTATCATTTACCAGGGGTTGCCTGTGTGCAGCAATCAATAAGGTAAGCAGCTTTTGCTGGAGTTGGAGTAAAAGCTATTTTTCAGTTTTAAGAGAAAGTCAGTGGCAAGGTTACCTAATACTGTAACAATCTTCCCATTTAACCTTTTATGCCAAAAGCCTCGATGTAAGAGATAGTCACTCTTTAGGACACAGAAACCAGGCTTGGACTGCTTGTCATTACAAGCAATGTGAATATCAAGTGTTGAGTAGTCCTGAACTGCTGAACTACTGAACATGCCACCAGACGATATAAATCAAGACTCATTTGTGCTCTGGCTACTCAGAAAAAAACTCAGGATCTGACATCCTTGTTTTGTAATTATTTATTTACATGAAAAACAATGAACATATTTATTCAATAATATTTGCTGCAATCAGTTTGCAAACAACTCCAGCCTTGTGCTTCTAATCCTGGGAAGGTATTTGTATTGCAAAATCTTAGAATTTAACTTCCAAAACAGACATTGAAATACCATCATATAACTGAAAAACCTCCTGGTTTCTCTGCGTTATTTTTTACTTCTCCAGTTTTTTAAAGGGTCCTTTAAATATCTATGAACACCAAAACTGCACAGAGAGAAAAGTTCAGCTACCTCTGTCTGCATGTGGATTAGCAGGTAGAGGAGAAAATGAATGCATTTTCCATACAGGATCTGTAAATCTTAGGATCTGATGGAATTGGATTAATTAACAGAGAATTAAACGTGGGCAATTTTTGGCATTCCTACTTAACTGATAATCTTATGGCAAGCAAATTCCGAAAGCACCAGAGATATGAATCAAGATCAAAGAATATGCTGATTTCCAGAAGACAACTGGGCTGTGGAGGGAAGGTTTAGCCCATGTGTGCACTGTGGACCTGCAGCTGCTTTCCATCTTTCACAGATCCTCTGTAAGTACATCCAGGTGGCTTATAGACATGAACAAAATAGAACTAGGTTGATTTTTTGATAGATTATTTTTTGAGGAGCAAGACAGCATCTTCTGATATAGAAAGAAACGTTGCCCACGTGTTATGGTTCAAAGAAGCAGCATCAGAAAAACAAACCCAACTAAAAAACCCTTGGACTGCTGCTGTTTCCTTAGCAAATCAGGGTGATTCTACCCACACATTTCTTCATCCTGCTTTATCATGATTCCAAAGGGAGACGAAGAGAAGTAAATCCACAGTGTTAGATTCAGATTCACAAACCAATATTGCACCTTGCTAGATGCATAATGGTTTAGTTTTTCCAAAACCAAGCCTGTATTTTGGTGAGAGAAGCCTATCAGACTTGGAGATGGCAGATTATGTGGCTTCATGAGAGTCATTTAGGTCAACCAGCTTGGCTAAAGTTGTTACAGTGAAGCCCAATGACATGTAATGACGTGTGTTGTCATTCTGGAACAAGGTTGGATTTACTTTTCCAATTTGAAGTGGGGGGAGGGCGTAAACTTTGGCAAAATTTTAAATTTACAGTGTATTTAAAAATAAAATAACTAAAAAAAATCTTAGTCCCAGATCAGCTGTTTGCAAAACCAATGAAATTAGTTAATTGATTTATGTTTTGACATAATGCTTTTGACTTCAAGTGCAAAAAAATAAAATGTTTGTTCTATCCTTACAAAAAAATACTTACTTCTATGTCTTTATAAGATCAAGAACATAATTTTCAACTCTATGAATGTGAGAAGAGTATCTACCATTCATCACTAGCTCAAATGTTGCTTTTCCAGTTTCACAGAGATGTGAATGTGTAATATTATAGAAAAAAAGATTGCAGTTGTGTTTAAATGAGTCCTTGTGTAACTGATTGTACTCTTGAAGTTATCATTCTTCAGGAAAATTCCCCAGCTTTGGACAGTGTTGTCATTTAACATCTTCTCTTCTAGAATACTCGTGCATCCAAAAATAACAATTTTGCCACACACTTTCATTATATGCCCACTGACTGACAATTTGCTTCCACTCTGCTGTTGCCATCTGAATCTTGTTAAGTCAGAACTTTTTTGGTCAGTGAAAGGTGGTTTTACTTTCCCGAGTCCAACACAGAACAAATAATCTGCCAAGCAGTTATTCTTAAAAACCACGAGTCACTCTGAAGGTCAAACAGAACACTCCACATAATGGGTGGCTTTTCCTTTTGCAGCATATCCCATTTACTAAGTATAACACACGCTGGATCAAATTCTTTATTTCAATTAGCATGCTCCACTTCCTAGTAGATGCCATTCTATCAACCCAGAATTGTCCTTGTATTTTTTTCTGTTTTATTTAGCAAACTCTAGCCTAAAATCTAAGTTCCACACCTCACTTGTAGAGGTTGCAGGCCACACCACTGTGTGCAGCCTCATCAAGAACCTGCTGGGTGAATCAGGTTTCAGAGAGTTAAATAAATACCCTCTACATTTCAGCTGAAAATCTCAAGGCAGACATGTTTGCTTTTATTCTGCACATGTACAAAATTGATTCTGACAGTTACCAATAACTAACACAGTTCAAAGGAAAGAACAAGTCTTACACTGCCTGCCCAGTGTGACCAAATGTGTGTGACCAAGGAGTGTATTTGCACTGCACAGAATGAATTATATTGCTACATATCCATTACAAACCCACCCACACTCTGGGCAAAAGTCTTCCTCTGAGGGACTCTATCAGAAATATGATGAATCTGAAGACTGTTTCTTAATGTTCTTCCAGTCAATCTCTTTAATGATCCCATTTTGTCCAAATTTTTAGAAAAGTTGACCATGGAAAAACAACTTTGTCACGACTTAGATCTCCAAACCGAGCTGGGGTTAAATGGTATACTGATTTTCAGCCAAGTGTTTCTCATGTAGTTCCCACTTCTGAATGCATGGCTGCAGATGTGCTTGCTCATACTGCTATTTTCTAGGCTGGAGTGACTATTAAATTTTGTAATTAGTGGAATGTAATTATTTCCCGTAATGGGCTGTAAATTCACATTATGCAATAAATCTTTCTTATGTACACTTAAGGATTCATTACTCTTCTTAGCAACTGAGTAGCATATTTAGTAAGCACAGAAATGTTCAATTGGAGTACCCTGTAGGTTACTGGGAAACATTAGTTGCTCCCAAATGAAGTCTCTTTGGTGAGGAAAAGTGGTTAGCAGCAGGAAAAGTGTGTTTCCAGCACGGTGGTTAGAAATAAGTCTTGCAAACTTGATTCAGCAGGGTACTAAAAAAAAATATTTGCATATCAGTTCCACTGGGATCATTTATTGTCCTCATTAAGGCTATTAAGTTATTTCTGAAATCATCTTCTGAAATAATAGTCAAGGAGAAAGAACTGCTGTTATGACTAAAGATTTGACAGTGAGGATAGGAGCTTTCTCCATAGTGACAGAACACCCAAAACTAGGAAACTGCTAAACCCAAGCAGGAGCAACTCCAAGCACAGACCATGTGCAGGCGCTTCCAGTCTGCACACCAAGCACAAACATCCTTCTCCATCCACTTTGGAGTTACCCTATTTGATATATCTTAAAGACTAAAAGGAAGCAGAAGCTTAGAATAACTTTGAGCACTGCCATCAAGAGAGTGCAGGAAAAGGGAATTGGTTCAACAGAGAAAAAATAAATCTTAAAGACCCAGCACAGAGGTTGTTCTGTGCTGTCAGACTGTTGCCACAATTCAGATTCTTTCATGCACTGACCTAATATTCTTAGCAGGCATGCACACAGGCATGTGCCTCCAGCATTCTCATATGTGTTCATGAAGGGTAACCCAGTGCAGATACCTGACTCCTCAGCAGAATAAAGTGTCCTGTGTAGACACCAACCAGGCAAACATTGCTCTTCACAAGACAGAGGACTTCAGTAAATGTCTTTCTTGCATTTTTCCTGCACTGTTTTTGTTGCAGAATTTCCTCTCTCCTGAATTAGATATTGTCCTACCTATCTCCTCTTTTTATTCACAATCAGTGATGACAGTAAAAACTTAGGCAATGGTCAACCAGGGATCAGTTCCTGATGCCTTTGTCAGACAACTCTGCACTCTGCTCTGGGCAGAGTGGCTGTCAGGACCAGGGACAGGTCAGCCAACACTTAAAGAAGGGTCAGAATCTCTTTTGCTTGTTGCTGTCACCATTAAACTCCCCTTTACTGCGGTCCTGATGCAGCATTACTGGCAGAGACAAGAAGCCTTTCTGTAATATTTACAAGACACATGACCCTAATTAAAAGAGGATAAGTCTAAAACAGGAAAAAGGAAATCTCCACCTGCACCTGAGCCATTCACAATTACTATTGTCCAGATGTCTAAAATGTGCAGGCTGCAAAGATATCCTAATGCCCTTCAAACCCAACATAGAGTGTTAATGACTGCTTTAATTGAAAAAAGAAAAAAAGAATAATCCAGCAAAGAGCAGCAACGAAATCCATGCCAATAAAGGCAACCTGAGAATAAGCTTAACAGATTTGCTGGAGAAACAACTGCAGCACAGACCTTGAGGCATTAGTTTGTGGCCAACAAAGATCAGTTATCTGCTTGTCTAACTCTGATCCTTTGCATGTGATTAACAAAGGTGAAGGGAAGCATCCCCAAGGAACTGTCACAGCAATAGATAGATGGTTTAAGACAGAGTCTTTGCTTAGGCTGTGACTAAACTTCAAATTCTACCTCTGTCCGTGAATGTAGCCTGTCCCCAGCGGGCACTGTCGGATCCCATCAGCCTTGTTCCCTTACCTCATGGAAATTTCTGTCCAAACAAACACATGCCTTTTTGCTCCCTGGAGGCTTCACTGGTGCTACTGAATAAACACAGTTATTTCAGCTAAACACATGGTAAGCATGTCTGTGTTAGACCTAGAACTAACCCATCCCAGTTAACTAATGCTTCCCTAACTTGGAGTCCCACAGACTTGCCAAGTTTCAGAGAAGGCTGACGTGTAGTGCTGAACAATTTAGTGGGAATCAGACATTGAAAGACCATTTGTTGGTTTTTTTTTTAAAAGTTTGGTCTTCAGCAGTGTGTGGTTACTGAACACAGAGCCAGAGAGCTTCGTGCTTTTCAAGCCCAGAGCTTTGCATTGATATGACTGTGAGGAGCGAGTGTTAAAAGATGTACACAGCGTTGTTCTGGCAACACTCTTCCAGAATAGCCTCACCTTGGTTTTAAGGACTGTGAGGAGTGTACTGTCACTGGTTTTAATGTTTTTTTGAGCTCTGCTACCTCTTCTAGCCATGGCTGCTATGGTATTAACAAGCTCCCCTTCAAGCCCCATTAGGACACAAGATGAATTCAGCAAGAAGTTCACCTTTGCAATGTGGTTTTTGACTAGTAGCAGAAACATCTGCTTACTTCTTCATACAGTGAAGGAGGAATCTGGAAACCAACCAGGAAGTCATAAATAAATATCTTTTAATTAATTTATTTTTTTTAAATATATTTGCTGGCTTTCAAAAGGGATAAGAAAGACCTTAAATATAGCAGAAGTGAAAACTGCTTTTCAGAAAGTGAATGTGTAGTGTTTCCAGCTAAATATGAAAAGTGGTTTTATGTGTCATTTCCTCTGTCCACTTTATAACTCTGTAAAATATCATTAAAATATACAGTACTTCTGAGATCCTTATGTTCAATAAAAGGGTCAATAAGAAGCTGCTATAGTAACAAACTCTTTTCCCTTAATTGCTTATCTGCTTACAATGCAAAGCTTTCTCAAGGACTTCTATTTCTATAAAATGTTTTATAGCAGAGCACAAAGTTATAAAATATTGATAATTATATCTAATTTTTAGATGAATGAAACAATACTTCTTTTCTGTTCAGAGTGCATTTGAAAAGATATGTTTCCATGGTTATGGAATTGCCCATATACCAGGTATTAAAAAGAAAATTAACTCTATCCCAGATAAAACCAGGAGCATATCCTAATAAAAAAGCCCTTTCAATATCTTTCAGTTTCACTTACTTTTTTTATCCCACAAAAGCTTTCAAATATTTAACAGCTAATTTCTGTTCTTTTAATCTTTTTTCCCTTACATTCTGCCCTAGAAAATTTCTCACTTTCAACTTCCCTTCATATCCCTCTCTCACCGTTGTTTTTTTTACTGCTCATCTATTTCCTCGCAATATTTTGCTACCTCCACTCTGCAGGATATACCTAATGATTACTTAGGTTCACGAGATAAACTGTAATAAAGCTTCTGAAGTCAACACCTGAGAAAACATCTTCTCTGAGGCAAGGTAAGGTCATGTCAATGGGTTTTTGTTTTTTTAATTTCATTGATCATAAAAGCTACATCATTCCAAAACCATTTCTGCAAAACCTTGCTGAATTAAATGAACTGAAAGGAATACGAACCTGGAATATCTTACAGTCCAGCTCTCATGTCTGGCTATGACTACACTTCCTATCTTGCTATTAGCCAAGTAACAAGCCTCACAGAAAACCTATCCAAACAAGTAATCAAAAAGGAAATCATGCAATAAATTTGCTGAGGACTGCTGAAGACAGAGGTAAACTCAGTGGAACATACTCTTGAAAGAAATTCAGTTTAGAAAGGCAACTGCCTCTACAGCCTATCATAGGGATATACAGGATTTTACATCAGAGCCTCAGATTTCTGTTTAATTGAACTGATTTCTAATTCTACCTACTTTTGACTATATTTATATTATGATATAATAAGAAGGGCTAAGCCAAAGAGATGGGTTTGCATTAATTGTTTTTTAGCAACTGATTTTCCCCAATTATCACATATTATCACAGAATATTCTGAGTTGGAAGGGACCCACAAGGATCATCGAGTCCAATTCTAAAGTGAATGGCAGGAAAAGGCTTTAGGGTGGCCAAATTTTTAACTCTTTTCAAATAGTTCAAGTAAATTTTTACATTAAAAATATCAAAAGAAAAACAACCAGTCACAGATTTTAGGATGAATTTGCTCTCAAGGTCCTTCTGAGGTATGTTGAGTGTTTTTCCAGCCAAACCAAGTTGGCAAATGGTGCTTTCACCAAGCATACGACTTACTAAAAGTGTCTTTATATTTCTTCCCATTTGGGAATTCCCTGTGAGTTTTAATCCAGTATGATTTGCACATCTATTCATTAGATGTCATTAGGAGTCATTAGCTGGCAGAGTCTTAGTCTGTAGGATATACATTTCACAATGAATGAAAGGGAAGCAGGGAGGAGAAAACTTTATGGAACAAAAGATGGCAAATTAGTACAGTTCTCTGTCAAACTCACAGCTAGTATAGGACAAAATGAGTAGGTTCAAAGGCAAGTCATAAATCAAAATTTAAAAAGAAATATAAAGCCCTCATATACAAATGAAATCTTTTGACAGCAAAGCCAGTGTGGATCACTTCACAACATTAAAATAAATAAGAATAAATTAGGAACAAACAAAAATTCCTGTCAGGAACAAATACCAAAGAAAACAGTGAGTGGGACTAGAGCCTCTAACTTGATACCAAAGCAATCCCGTGTGCACACAAAACAAGAGGAATATTTAGCAAAAGTGTGACAGCACAGTGGAATATCTTTAGAAATCTCCCAAAACTCCTAACACAGGCCAATGATTTTAAACATTTACATTTGACTAGGCTGTGACTAATGCTCTGACATGTTTTGAAGTACCCTTAATTAGCCAAATACAGATTAAGATAGTAACTCTTCTCTGTAAAAGATCTTTAAAACATTTTTATGAGAGTATATCAGAAGGCACATACTCCTGACTTTCTCTTGGAATGGGAAAAACAAGTCTTTTGCAGAAGTTGACTATAATACTGTTTTGAGCCATTAGAAGTTCAAAGAATTTTCATAAAATATATTATGCATTTTGTCTTATTCAAAAGTGTTCACACAGAGCTCCAGCCAGCCCTCTTTGAGCTTTTAAATCAAGTTACTGGGAATGCAGACACTGCCTTCACTGGGGTATTCTACAAGTCCATATTGAAATCAGATGTGTGACCTTGCTGATTTACTCCTGGCAAAAGGTACGGAGAGACTTTCACTGATCTCATTCACATCACAGCATCTTTAAATGAACCAGAAGCAAGATCAGAGATATTCAGCCTAAATTTTTATTCTGAAACTGTTCATTAAACTATTAAAAGAAAGGTAAAGTCCCCTGTTTTCTAGAGACAGCTGCAAAAACTTTTATTAATTAAGTGCAAATATTTATTGGGGAAAAATATTTCTCACTACTACAGTAAATACATTTGGCTTCAGTCCCACTATTTCTACCTGATTAAAATATTTCCAGTTCCAATAAAGTGAAGAGTGTTGAAAGAATAAGTGAAATATTCGCAGAAGGGACCATTTACAGAAAGGATTTCCACACTTATTTTGAGCACTCTGGCCCCTTGAAGTCTTACTAGCATGTTGTGCTTCTTTTCATGAAGAGTAAGGATTATCAGTATTTAATTATTGTAGGCAAGAATAAAATTACAGCTATTTTCTTTAGGGTCATAGGACCATTCAGGCTGTATCAAAATGAGCCAGTTAAACAAGGGTTGCCTGGGAGAAACACATCTTAGAGAGAAATTGGTGCCTGGTATTACTGAGTTTAATGGCTAAAACATCAGGAAAAGACACTGACAGGCTGATCTGGGTACAGTGGTTAAGATGCCTCTATTCAGATTCACATGAACTGACTATTTTAAAACAGTGGGAAGTTTGGGGTGAGATTAGAGAAAAAAATGACTGGTCAGATAAACAAATCTTATAGCTGAGGTGGAATTCTGTAGCTAGTAACATGAATGTATCTAGACAAGACTGTTATGTCTAAAATTATGAATCTGGCATCCCACTTCTTTTAATGAGTAAGTAAAAATAACAACAAAAAACCCCACAGAACACAATATTAATGAATGTTCAAGTGGCTTTCAGTATTAGTTTATCAGTGATATGTAAATTAATTTGATGAAAAGCATTTCTGATGGGACATTTTGATATATGTGTATCCTCAATCTTCAATATAAACTGGAGAAGTCTGTAAAAGCAGGAAGAAAAGTGTAAATACTACATGCTGCTTTCTAATAACCAACACCATTTTAATCATCACTGAGTCTTGTGGCTGAGGATCAAAACAGAATTTGATGGGTGCTGGGTTACGCTTCATTTGCTTCACTTTATGAAGGGCAGGCATCCTGAAGAAAAAGAAAGGTCTGGATTAAATTTATAACACAAGTAATGTAAAATGCCTTTTTGATATGTTATGCTGCAGAACATTTTCAAGAACAGGAAGAAAAATAGACATAGATGTTAAAGGTTAAGAATGAGCAATCTCAAGCAGTCACTGACTTTCAGATCCAGACCCCCATCATCCTCATATTCCCACCTTTCTGTGTTAGTTTGGTTATGAGCCCTCTGCAGTTTTATTCATTGCTTCCCCCATGCTCTTTTATTTTTATTTTAGTGTGTGATGCATGCTTCAGTTAAAAAAGGGCCTCCATATAAAACATGTCTTAAGACTGGAACACATTCATAGATGAATGTGAAGGATTACTTTGAGAGGTGAGATTTTTTTCCAGTATGGCTTTTCCAAAGAAAAGAGGAAAAATGCTTAAGCCATGAAACCAGATAAATTATATAGGCTTTCTGAAGTGATTTTGAACAGGAAGAAATCATACCTTTTTACTGAGCGGGAGAAAAAGTAATGTATCACCAGAGAGCAACTGATGACAAGTCATTGATTTCAATAGCATAACAATGATCAATTGAGGACGAGGCTGAAACTCTCCTCAAGTTCTGAAAATGAACTGAGACAGTGAACCTTGCCAGAGCTTGTCCATCCAAGTTAACACAGGGATGTTTTATTGTTGAGCTCAGCCAAGACATTCATTCTCATATCATCGGTCCCTTTGTAATGATGAGCAAGCACAGCACTCCACAAACACAGCTGTCCCGGTTCAGGTTGTTCTTTGTGTTGTGGAAGAGTCACATTTCTCTCAGACATGTGAGATTATGGGTTCAATTAAGTTTTCTGACGGGCTCAGCATCTGCAGAGAAGGACAGATTTTCAGGAGCGTGTCATTCCCATTCAGACTATAAAATAAGTGACTTTGATACTCAAATTGAGCTTGTACTTGTGCTAAAAGATTTGCAAACCTGGCAATACTTGTGGACACTATAAATTTGCAGTCGTGCCTACAAGAATATATATTTTCTTCAGGTTTTGAAGCATGTGGGAATAGGATTCTATTTAGCTCTACATGGTCCAAATGAAGACATCTACATTTGGATATTTCATCCTTATCCTGTTATATGGAGAATATATATATCCCTTTCTCAGTGGGGAGAAATCAATGCCTATAATGCATGATTCATCTCATTGTGAGGTAAAAAATGATCAGAAAAATCACATTCTAAAAGTGTTTGTTTCTGTCTATTCATTATAGAGGAAGCCTAAGGGAAGCAGTCTGGGTATATATATATATATATATATATATACACATTCACTAGACTCATCTCCAGTGGTTTAATAAAAGATATGATTTGTTCCCTTTTTTTGATATACTTTATTTTTAAATGATTGGTTTACATATATTTAAAGGTATATCTAAGGCATTACTCTAGAAACACTTTCAGAAATAATACCTACAATATGGGCTTAAGGTGGATTTTGTTTGTTCATTTGTTTGGTTGGTTTTTTATCCTGTTGAAGAAAAAAAAAAACAAAACAACCAGAAACCAACCCATAATGAAGCTGAAGTAATTCTGCCCTTCCAATAACAAAATTATATTTTCTGAAAAAAGCATTTTCCTTTCTTCTTGTTCCTAAATTGGGGAACATTGTTAGAATGATCTTAATTGCAGCCATACAAGTTCACACACAGCAGTCAGAGAACTGCAAACTGGAGTTAAAATTAAGAATTAACACTATCAAACATAGTAATGAGTTACAAGAAGTAGCACAAGTGATTCAGTAAGTGGCATATTCTGGTTTGAATGGAAATTCAGGAAAACTCCTGTTTTTGAATGTGTTCTTGAAAGACTTTCCCTTCATAGGCAATCAGGGTCAACACATAATTTTTGCCGATAAAGCACTCAGTATATTTGGAAGTCATCCATGGAACATCCCAATGACAATTCTATTTGTTTCATTCTGTTTGCCTGAAGACTCCCTAACCTTCAGCTGAACACATTCTTCTGAACAGAGAACAAGCAGTGCTGCTCTGGGCTGGAAAAATGGATAACAGGTCTTTCTCATGTCTGGTGGTGCCACAGGCTTCCCACAATTTTAGGCTGACTAAAAGATACAGTCTGACTTTGGGGAAGCCTCTAAGACATAGATGTAAAAGTTATCCAACAAGAGCAAATAAATAGGGGCCAGGATTTGGGGAAAAGATCCGTTTTTCTAATAGTGCAGCAGAATAAGGGACAGCTTCAATCCATCAAGGAGGGAATAGTTAAAGCCAGTGATCAACTCCAGAGGAAAGACATGTACCTAGACCTTTTAAACTGAGAGGCAAGCAGGGAGAATAGGAGACTAAATCTGATTTTATTGAAACCTATTCAGTATGGGCAAAAGCTTGAGGTACCAGTACTGGACTCCCAGCCCCTTACTGCTTGGCCACATTCTCATACCTGGGGTTCATAAAAAGCCCTTTGGGGAGAGGTATGTTTGTCTCAGGGGTGTACTGATATTTTTTGCTCGGTTTGTGTCTGCCAGCTGCTGAAATATTGATTTTGCACAAGCAATAAAGTCCTGCATCAGGTGTATGTGGCACAACAAAATGCCAGTGATTGGAGCACAGTGATGCTTTCCATAAGTGTTCTGGAGTGTTCTCTTATAACACACTTTTCTCTATGTTTTGTTCACAGTTTCCTTGTTGTGTACCCTTGAGGACAAACTGAATGCCAAAAGTTTGTTTTTAGGCAGGTGAGTGGTTGTCAGCTCTTACAAGGTCCCATTTGTAAAACATGAAAATAGAACTGCCTTTGTACCCCTGAGGAAATGAGCTTAATCCCATCCTTGGCATGTTAGATGTCCATAATGTGCTGTTTACTGGCAAAGCATGTGCCTCATCTGCCATTCCCCACACAAAGTGGCTCTGAAAGGTGATAGGTACCCAGAGACAACACTCAGTGCAGTCATATACTCATGGGGAGAAACCAAGATTGATTTTTTCATCTGTACTCGGGTTTTAGCATTTGTTTTGCTCTCATTGCAACTCTATATATGCACAGGATGTTTACAGTTATTATAATGGACATTTCTCATCTATGTTTGCAGAACATGCTGATGGCTGTCTTTTTTTTTCCTGAGAGTCAGCTGTTGTTTTCCCTTCCTATGGAATGACAATGATGCTATTTTAAGTAAGACTCATGGTCAAAAGGCTCATTTCACTGAGAGCCACAATACATTTTTGCTTTCAGCACACTGACTTGCTAACTCGAGACTTTTAGAAAGACATAACATTTCTTGCAAAGAATTCAGGGCAAAGTTGATGGGAAAAGTCTGCCAACAAGATAAAACACTGTCCTATCACCATCTCCCTGCTAGAGCAATACCTCTCCCCAAAAGTGAAAGCCTGATAAACCCTGAATTTTAGGGTAGCATTGCCTTCAACCATTTTACGTCCAACTTGGCAAACTCTTGATATTTTCCAAACATTTGTGGTTACACTTCAAGGTCATATATTTAAAGACATGAGTAATCTTTGCAGCTGCATAAATAAAATGCTGCTACGAAAGTCTGGGCCAGATGTACTTCTTTGTATGCTTTCTAGAATAGGGAGCCACGTATTATTTTTGCAGCTGAACATCCCAGCAGGTACCACAGGGGTGAAGGCATCAATTTCAGTCCTCCTTATTGAACCTCTAAGGAAAACTTCTACTCTATCCATCAGCCAGGAAGCCAGTCCTGGCAGTAAGCACTGAAGGTGCTGATCTCAGCTATAGATACTCTTTTCAACCCCTTGCTTGCTGTAAATAGGACTGTGCTAAAAGTAAAGCAAAAGCATGAAGCATAGAAGAACCAACCTGCTGTGCTTTTGTATGACTTCATATTCAAAGGGAAAACCCACTGATCACACTATGCAGTGGAGTGTAACTTTCAGTCTCTCCCACTGAACTGTGTCTCAGGTTCAGAGGTGGCACAAGAAAGCTTCCCTTTTTCTTCATGTGGATGGAGGGATGAAGGCTCATTGTGGGTACACAGGAACTTGACCCAAAGCATCAGAATCTCTTTTGGTAGGAGAAGAAGGGGTACACCTTTCAGAGAAGGTACTGTCTGAACTAAGAAGCCACATCATCTTGTTGCCACTGGTAGTGACATTTGCACATAAGAGAGTAAATCCATAATGTGTTGAACAAGCTGTATGTTTTCCCACAGCTCCTAAGCACAGTCTACAATCCTACCAGAGCAATGACTCTGCCGAACATCCTTCTACCTCCCAAGTCGTGTTTAAATCAATTGCTTTTTGTGGAAACATAGCAGAATGATGTATGGCTGACGATAATAATATCTGGGGAGAAGATATAAAACAGTAAACTGCTTCGTCTTCTGTCACTAAAAGAGTGGCCTTGGCTCAAAGCTTTTTTTTTTTTTTGGTTTTCAGTCTAACTTGCAATAATTTGACAGCACAGCTTCTGCCATGGCCTTCTAGAGTGGGGTGGGTTGGCCCTGACAGGACACCAGGTGCTCACTAAAGCCACCCTATCACTCCCCTCTCAGCTGGACAGTGAAGAGAAAATATAACAAAAGGCTCATGGGCAAAGATAAGAACTCACCAGTGATCATGGTCATGGGCTAAACAGACTCAGGTTGGGGACATTAATTTACTTTATTAATGATCAAATCAGAGTAGGTGAATGAGAAATAAAACTCATTAACAAAACTTCTTCCTGAGCTGTGCAAATGCACAATTGCTTTTCTTTTCTGGAGTTTGGGAGAGATTGTAGGCCTTGGCATAGAGATGAATTTTGAATGTTTGGGATTTTAGGAATTTATTTCCTTCTCCTATGAAATTCTAAACTTCCTCTTTTTAACACTGCAATAATGAAGCCAAATTTTCTTTGCTGATATTCTGTCAGTGATTTCAGACTATTTCATTTGCATCTTCCCTGTGATGTTGCTATTCATGGAGCTATAGGGGCAGTTTGTGCTGTATGGTTCAAACTATTCCACCCCCAGCGAGCAATTAAATGCTCATTGGCACTAATGAGACAGCCTAGACAAGCCATGGTGGAAAAATGTCCAGTTTGAACCAGAATAAAGCAGGAGTTTGAACATGAAATTTCTATACCTTTTCCCCTCTGACATTGTTAGAGGTGGCCTGAGAGGCTTTCAGCTTCTAAGACCTGTTAAAGTTGTTCCACTTCTTTGTAGGAACGAACTGATATGAAAAATTGCTGCACTAAAACCTCATGGATCTTCTTAAAAGCTTTGTGATAAAGTTACATCATAAATATATGTGCATTAATATTTTTTTTTAATAGATTGCTTATTTTGTCCTCCTTTTAAAGCGTGTATAGCAAAAAAAAAAGGGCAATAGTCACAGGAGAACATTGGTAGGTTCTCTCATGCTTAACAATGGCATCAAATTCATAGCTCACCATCATCATCTTCCTTGCAATACTTATTTGATAATTTTTTTTTAAAGAACTTGACAGAGGCTTTGAGATCGCTAATCCTTTGTCAAATTTGGCTTAAAATCACTTGAAAGGTCAAAAGTTTATTGGAGCAGGAGATGAACAGTGTGATCACACAAATCTTATCTTCAAAGGACAGCGGAAAAACATACCATTTAAAACCAAAAAGCCAATTCTTATCTGTTCTTAAGTGAACTTTAGTTCATGTTGGGGGAAAAAACCCCAACCTTGATCTATTTATTCTGCATTGTTTTACTTTAGTGGTTATGGTTCTGCTAATCTTTGATTTTCAAAGTATTTTTAAAATATTTGAATAATTGTAAGAAGAGTAGAAATTAGAAAATTACGTTAATTAGTATTTGCCCGTTCTACTGTAAAAAATTAGTTTGGAAATATTCTATTTCTTATCCAAGCAACAGAAAAAATGCAGGTTTTCGGTAATTTTTCTAGGTAATGATCAAATCACCATTTACCACTTGGTCACTGTTTGGGCTTTTTTTAAATATCTGAAAATCTATGTTACTCAGCCTATGCCTTTGCTTAATGTCCTCAGTAGCAAGAGGTATGTGAACACCCTCTGGGGAGGGAATGGAGGAAAAGAGGGAGGGAGAGATGGATTTTTATGTTTTGGGGGGCTTTTTTGTTCTTGACTGTTGTTTGGGTTTTGGTTTTGTTATTGGTTTTTAAATTGAAGTATTTTCAGCTATCATTCACTTTCTCTTTGGCTGGGATAAATCCAGCAATGCCTGTTCAGTGCTATCATTCTAAATCAATTCCTCTTATCTGACACTATCTTTTTGATTTCTTTATATAGATTATTTCCCTCACTTATTTTTTTTCCTTCTGCCTGACCTCTACCAGCGTTCATTTGAACATGCTGATCAACGCAAGCTGCTCTCTCTAATTAGACTTTTTTAATTAAAACAGATTAAGATGAGTTATTTACATGAAATCAGCTTTGCTACTAAGAAACCTTTATTGGTATTTACATGATTGCCTTCTGCACATTTGCTTTCATAATTATACACATGTTAGCTCTTAATGGAATGAAAAGGGCACTAGGACCCAATGTTTTTAATCTGCTATAGTTTGCATTCCAAAGTTGCTAAATAGGCGCTCTGTTAAAGACAGTTTTTCAGAGGAATAGTGAGCACTGCTTTTTTCATGTAATCTTGAAGGTCCACTTGCACTCCTATCTATTTTCAAGTGTACTGAATAGGAAAAAAATACTAAAGCAACTTAATGGTAAATAAACCTTTGCAACAAGAATACTTCTGTACAATGGCAAACAAAGAGAAAAAGATCACCTGCAGTTCCCCACAAATCCCTTTGAAATTAGTGAAATTCTCTCATACAAAAATAGGCAGTTGAACTCATAGGCCAGCTTGAACCTTTGTTTTCTTCCCCAGTAAAAGCACTTTAAAAGGGCCCTGCACTGCAAAACCAGAATCTCTGATAAAGAATGATTGCTGAGTTTACATGCTGAAGAAGTGTAGGAAAGTAATTAAGGAGAAAAAATGTCAACTTGTTACACTCCAGTTGAGAGGAGAACGTGATGTTGATATTCAGCCACTGTGTTAGTAGTACCCACTCTGCCACCCTAAATACATGTCCTTAGTTAGCCTGAGGTGAGAGAATTCAGCAGTGCTCGCCTCTCTGCTGAAACACGTTCATACAAGTATGAAGAGTCACTTGAACAGTAGGACAACACTTTATTTACATGAGAGGCAAATAACCCCAATGCCTGTAGGCATGTTACTAAAGTTTAAAAAATAGACTGACTTCACAAAACAATCTGCATTCAACATTTAGTTCTACATAGGACTGGATAAAAAAACCTCACCCCAAAATACAAAACCACACACCTCACACACCTACTCACAGGTCAGAAAGGGTTTAGGGTTTGCAACAGGGTTCCATCACGCTTCTTGCATTCTAATGCAGTTCATGACACAGCCACACAAAGCCCACTTAGGAATTAAAGACCTTTTCACAGTAGCCAGGCATTGGGGTGGACTTTGGGTGGACTTGGTTCTCAGTTTTCAGCACAAAAAAAATTGCCACGCTCTAGAAGTTAAAAAGAGAATCATAGAAACATAGAATGGTTTGGGCTGGAAGTGACATTAAAGATCATGCAGTTCCAACTCTCCTGCCATGGGCAGGGACACTTTCCACTAGACTAGGTTGCTCCAAGCCTTGTCCAGCCTGGCCTTGGACACTTCCAGGGATGGAGCAGCCACAGCTTCTCTGGGCAACCTGTGCCAGGGGCTGCCCACCCTCACAGGGAAGAACATCCTCCTAATATAAAATCTAAACTTACTCTCTTCTAGTTTGAATCCATTCCCCCTGTGTACTGTCACTACGTGCTCTTGGAAACAGTCCCTCCCAGTCTTTCTTGCAGTCTCCCTTCAGGTAGTGGAAGGACACAACAAGGGGATAGGTAGAGAAAGGAGAGAGGGAGAAAGAACACGGAGCTGTGCATGTGCTTTGCCCAACAGCAAATGAAAACACACTATTTACTTCTTCTTCCATCTATACTTGTCAGAATTGATCATAATATTAAAACAGTAATTTTTTTTTTTTAAAGATAAAATAAATGGAATTTTCGAGTATTTCCAACCATCTCATCCTCTAAGCAGCCATGAAGTTGTTTATATGACCAGCCTCAGACACAGAGCCTGTGAATTATCTATAAAAAAAGTGAACTTCCATCCTATGATTTGGAAACAGTGCAAGTCACTGCAAAAGTTAACCTGCAGCAGACCCTTTGGGGAATTGTAATTTTTGGGACTGAACTTTTACCACCCTCTATGATTTGGACAAAGGCTTTAGAATTCTTCTGAACTTCCCTCAGACAGGTCATACCTGTAGCAGTCAGCCAAAATTTGGTAGCTGTGTAACCTTCTAAAGAGAACCAAAGAGAACAGTAATCATATGATAAAACATGGCAAAAAGGTCTGAACACTTGCTCTGACACCTCTCTTAGGAGGCCCACCTTTGAAAGCTGAGTTTGCTTATGTGATCTCTGGCAGATTAGGGGTTATTGAGGAGCAGAATCAATTTCTTTTTCAAAATCACTTTGGAGACATAAAGCATATTGCACAAATACCAAGTATCACAAAGCAGCCAAGTCTCAAATCTTCTAACCCTCCCTGTTCAAGTTTTGAAGGCCATCAATCAATAGCATCATAAAACGCATGATTACATTTCACATATGCATAAAATATGGGTTGTTTACAACATCCTGCTTGTCAAGCAATTAAAAATCAACAGAGGTTCATAAAACCTAGGGTGGAAGAAACTGTGCAGATCTGACACCTTCCATAAAAATCCATCTGTCTGTCTAACAATGGAGATGAGGAGAATTCCCGCAAAGGAATCTTGGGAAGGAAGGATGCAGAAGAATAGATGGCCCAGCTTACCTGGGACTCAGAACTGTCCCTAAAACAACACCAGGAATCACAGCCCAAGCCACACATACATGGACAGAACCTCACTGGCACCCATCTCTACATCTGAAAGATCTGTCTGCTTAATAACATGGAAAAAAAAAAAAAAAAAAATCACTCCTGGGCCTCTTCCAGATGGAGAAGGAAATTCTCACAGGAAATGGCAGAAAATGGTAGCTATGGTATGGCAAGGCAAAATAAATATTAAATCTGTAAGAAGGCCCAGTAGACGATAAATGAACAGTTTTGCCCTGGACCCACCAGGTCTCTGCAAGGGACAGCTGCTGTTTTACAGGCTGTGTAAAGATCTCCTCAGTTTTATGTTAGCCTGGGAATTAATTCGCTGTTCATGAAAAAGCTTGTTTGCTAATTGATCAACAGAATAAATGGATTTGATTGCCAGGGTTTTCCCACCTCGCCCCCTTCCCCACACCAAAATCTGGAATCAGAAAATTCTTCTCAAGAGTTTCAGTTGCTGATTATAATCTAAAGCAGGTTGTTATTATTTCATGTAGTTTGAGATTTGGTGACACTTCTGATTTGTACGAACCTGACATGGCAGAGAATAAATATAAGTAAAATGGAGGAAAACTCAAAAAAGCAGCTTTTGGAATAAAGCTCAGTATCCAACATCTTATTCTGTCTTTCCATAACCTGCATAAAAAGAAGGCAGCCTGAAGACTTGACGAGTGTATGGTAACCATAAAAGAGGTAAAATCAGTATGCAATATTAAACTCTGAGAACTTGGGCATTGACAATATTACAAAATATACTCTTTTACGTGCTGACTGTACAGAAATCAGGGTAAGCTGCTATGATAGTGCCACGTCATCTTTTGCATATTATAATTTTAAAAGAGAAAGCAATGCAGGAAAGAGGAAAAGGAAACACAACCGAATGAACAGAGCTTGATTTGGTCAATGATATGAAACCCACTCACTCCTCACGTTGCAGGCAGGTGTTCAGTGCAGAGTTTATGACACGACATCTTGTGATTCACCATGTCTCAGAACAAAACACATCTGATTGCACAGTGCTGAGGCACAGCACTGTTCCTAACGCTCCAGAGGACTTTGAGGATGAGCTTACCCTGCACACATTAAGAAAAATGGTTCTTCAGAGCCTTTCACTGCATTCAGTAGGAGAACTTTTCCCTGGATGGGGAGAAGATATCTCTAAATACTTCAAAATTTACTATGATGTGATGAAGACAACTGCAGTGCTATATTTACACTTCAGCATTTGCTCCTTACTGGCTTTACAGTTACAGTGTCAAAGAAGCTTTAAAATTCACAAGTTTTGATGCTGGGAAATTTCAAAGACTTCCTCCTCCACCTAAAAGTGTCATCTCATCAACTTTGGCTTAAATGTAATCATGCCCTGCCAAAAGATGTGTCAGCCACTGAAAGAACTGTGGCTTCTAGGCAGGGACACCTGAGGCTTTTGATGAAATGTGAGGATAAACAGTTCAATAATTAACATGTAATTAAACCAGACTTACATTAGATACATGCATACTGTGGCTTAGTGCTGCTCTGAGGTCTTAAAGCCCTGACTTGCTCACTTTTTGCATTTTGTGTGTAGATCTTTGCCATGAAGAAGTTAAAAATGAGCTGCTACCATTGAATATGTGCAAATTAACACACCTATAAATGGCAATCAAAAAACAAATCCATTATTTTTCAAATTATCATTAAATGTTACTATAGTGGGTGAAATTTCTTCCTATTTTCAAAATCTCCTTTCCTACAAATAAATTTCGTCTGTTTTGTTTTCACTCATGTATAATTAGGAATATCAGTATTGCAACAAACTAGCTAAACCTGGTGCAACAGAGTAGGTTCCACAAGACCTAAATTGCTGTTTCTGCATATATGTAAGTAATTAAAAAGGATTTACAGAGGCTGTGAAAATATGAGAACCTCCCATAGATACTGTGGACATCAGAAATGGGGAGAGGAAGAAATTGCAAAGAAGCACCTTTTGTGGTCCCCTGAAGTGTCAAATGAACTACACTGATGACTTCTGAACCAATATTTTTTTCCCTGTTCAGTGTCATCAACCTGATTTTCTAATAAAGCCAGTCCGTTGTGACATTTATTTCTGAGACTTCATTACCTCCCAAGCACACCCCAGAATTTGATAGAGGGTGAACTCATACCTTTCAAGTGCACAGAAAAGCTTTCCAAATTAACCATAACTGTTTAGTCTTCAAAGCACAGTTCATGAATAGATGTTGCTGCAAAAATATTGTACTTTGAAGAGGTGTAGCATCTACAGCAAAACTCATAAGTTAATTTGCCTACCTGCTACAAGAGTTATAAAAAGGAATTGTCTGAACACTCTCCAGTTCAAGCCTAGTCCACATCAGGTTTGATCCTGGTACAGGCCATTCATTTAAGAGCTGTACTTGGTTATTCTCATGTGTCCCTTCAAACTCAGAATATTCTGTGAAAGCTGCACAAGTATTGAAGAAACATTACTGTGATTCTTTCTGCTTACCAAGAGAGGAATACTGCATGCTAAAGTATTGCTTCATGCTGATTTGGACACAGATAACCCTAAGGAAAAAAAACAACTGTGTGGAGTAGTGGTAGTCGCAGTTTTCTGGTTCCTGGAAAGATCTGCTTCCCACCCACCCAGCTCCAAAAAGTATCTCTTGGCAGAAAAGTCCTGCATAACAAGTACTGATCCTCAAAGACAGCATTTTGCAATGTCACCTAATGAGCCCTCAAGGCACAGGATTCTGGATCTGCTCTTTCTGCAGAGGTTTGTAGCTTGGAATCTACATCTAGATATATCTGCTTTATTCAATGTGGCTTTGTGCTCTTCATAAATCTGCCAATGGAATATCAAATGAAATACTATGAGCAAAAATCAGTCCTCTACTTCTTTCTTCTGGACTTTCTGAACACTTCCATTCCTGTAGTCAATACCAGCTTGTATTTATCTCCCGTTTTCTTGCCATCTCAAAAGTAGTTTTTGGTGCTTTATGAGGGCCTTTTAGCTCATATTTTTTTCTTCTTCCCACTGTCTGAAGGAAGCCAGAGGAGATGAGACCAAAGCCCTGAGAGAGAAATGCCTCTAAAACTGAGGGATTGGAGCAGAAAATTCTGATTCCTTCATTCACAAAGATTTATGTTCTTCTTCTGTCAGAGCTTCACTGTCCTTGCAAAATGGTTCCCTCCTATTCCATAAGTTTATGCTTACCTACAAGTTTCATTAGTAGATTGAGGAACAGGCTGGTATAAATGCTAATTTTACTATAATATCCCATACCATTTACCTGATGTGACATTAGAAATATTTGAATATTCATTATTTCTTTGCTTTATGGTATTTTTCACTTCTAGTTTTGTTAAAAGCTTTAATATTTTGCAGACAGCCCCTGGCAGCCCTTTTTCAGAGAGTCATTAGCTCCATGTCATACAAAGAAATACATTTTTAACATGCATTTTTAAAATTTTGAAAGATAAAGTTGTTGTAGTGCACCTTGGTTTGTGCAAGACCTTCTGAACATCACCCTTTCTCTTGCTGTCCTCCCTGATTCTCTCCCCACAAACAAAACCTGCATTTTAAAGTAATATATAGAATTACAAGAACGTTTGCAGTGCAACTGATTTTTATAAAACCTCTGAAATCCGAACATGTTAGGGAAAAGTGAATGTGGATTTCAGCAAGCTTTTTGACAAAGTCCCTCATCACAGGCTCTTACAGAACCCAGTCTGCCTTGAGATAATATGGAAAGCCTGCTTAGACATTAATAACTGCTCAAGAAATAGGAAATGAAGGCTGTGTGTGACACAATCCCTCAAGTGGAGCTTTGTATTACTACAGCCTGTGCTGGAATAGGAGCAGGTAAATGAAATCAGCTACTTAGTGGAGAAAGCCAGTGAAGATCTGAGACCCCTTTGATCATAATTGACTACAAGGTTTCCTTTTCAAGGCATGAAAAAAATACAAAGGAGAGGGTTTTTTTAAAAGTATGAGTATGAATGTGAGGATCGGGGGTTTGATTGTAAGGTTTTCTTAACATCATGTTGTGTCCTGTCTGATTTATTATTTTTTCTGTGGAATTTCTGAGGTGACAAATAGAACTTGTTGAGGTTGATATTAAAACCCCACGTTGCCAAACAGGATCCCTTTCACCTTGGAACCTGTGAAACCCTTGCCATCAAAAGCTGAAACTCAATTCCTGCATTTACCTTTCCAGAGTGAGAAAGCTCACTGCTTTGACTGAGTTGCCAGACACCATGCTCATCAATGTTGTATTCTTATCATTAATCACTAACAATTGATTTCTTTTGGTTATATTTGTTTCCCTTGCCCAATGCCTCTAGAAGAAAGTGCCAGAACTACATTATGTTTGTAATGGGCAAAAGATAATCTTGTAACTAATAACACCTACACGACCTGTGTTCCTTCATGCCCCCAGCTTCATGGCATTTTAGAATAATGACTCCCTAAATCAAATCTTTGCTCATCAGAAGATTTCAGTAGCATGAGCACAGCTCAAGAAATGCAGGGAGCTGTGATATATATACATGCTACTGTGATCCAGTGCCTAAGGCAGGTCACATTGAGTCACTGCCTCAGTGCCACTGTCAAGTGCTGGTTTGCAAGAGTACTCCACCCCTCAGACACATGAGCAATTTATGTTTTTCATCTCCTTGGCTCGAGTTGAACTATTGAACTAACCTGTAAACTCAATTAACTCCAAGGATAATTCAGTGATTTCCTCTCTGACTGGTCACTGGACAGTAGCTGTGATCAGTTGTCATCCTGGGGAATATCAGAGCTGAAATAAGTACTCCAGATACTAGTTTAAAAAATAAAATGCAGTATGTGTAATTTCTTAAGGTCTTGGGATTTTTTCCTACAATAATTTTTAATATTGATCACTCTTGTCCAGTGATAGATAAACCTAGTTCCATATTCTCAGCTATAATTCTGCAAAATGCATTACATGGAATAAATTCACATCTTGCTAGGAAATGTGGTGCAGAGTGACTTACCACATTTCAGATAAAGCCTTGGGAGGACATTTCTAGTTTTGTCTTAATCTATTGTAGTTGGTCAGCATGATGATTTTTTTTTAAATAGGTTTCTTTTTAATTTTATTTTGTAAGATCTGAAAGTGAGTTACCTAGTTATTAAAAGCATTTTTATATCCTAAAATCCTTCAGAGCCCTTAAACCCACACAGCCCTGAGGCAAAGCCTATTAAGTTCACAGACTTCTGATGTCCAGGAACAACTCTATAAATCTGCAAGGCTCTAACACCTCACGGTATCTCTTTAAAGTTCATAGAGCCCTGAGGCAGCCCTTTCCATCACAGCATGGCCAGGAGGCAAAAAAGTAAGTAGGAGCAGGCTGTGTGAGGGACAGAGAGAGACTTCACTGCACCAAAATAAGAAACCTTGGCATCTGTGACAGGACAGCCCACCTTGATAAGACCTGAACTCCAGCCAGAGAACGCACACAATACAAACCACCCTGCAAGCTCAACTGCTGGCCCAGGGTGCTGCCTTGGTGGTGACTTATGCTGAAACCAGCCTGATTTACCAGGCTTTGAATAGACATCCTGCTTTTTGAAGCAGGATTTGACAGTCTGCTGGCCTGTAAATTTGTGACTGCCAGTCAATCACTTTGTACTATGAAAGTCCCATCCCCTTCCAAACAGGCAAGTTCTTCTTACATAACTCTTCTTATGTGGAGATTCCTCCCTTGGCTGGGGGTGCCCTCCAAGGACACCCCTCGAATTTGAGAAAAAGAGATCTCCCCATGAGCGTTGGTTTGGGTGAGTTGCATCAAATGTCTACTTAATAATTATTTATTTTTGCTAGCTTTAATATAATTGATTCAACAATTGCTTCAATATAGTGCACTATCTTATACTATACTACTAGTAATTTTAGCTTTTATACTGTGTAGTTAATAATTTTGATTAAGATCTTTTGTCTCTTCATTTGTAATAATAAATGATAAATTTTATATAAATATTCTCATTTTGCCAATCATTAAAACCTGCAGGACAAAGTAGTTCAATCACAGGTCTGTAATTCCTTAAATTCCTTGACATAATCCAAGGCTGAGATTGGATCCAGCTACACCTAGACTCCTTTCTGAGAAGGGGTTTAGAAAGCCGAGAGTCCTTTCTGCACCTTGAAAATCAACAGCAGGGCTTTTAATTAAATTTTGTCTGAGTCTTCCACTCCCACCCAGGACAGCAATGGAGTTGCACCTGCCCCTCTGGAGTTTTTAGGTACTCTGGGCATCCCTGCCCTAGCAAGCAGAGATGTAGTCTGTGATATATCCACAAAACAGTCTGATTCTAACTTTGACATAAAGTTGGTGTGCTCCTCCTTACCTATCTGCAAGCCAGGAGGAGCTTACTCACCCTCTCACCACGAGCAAGATAACAACTGTAACGTGAAAGGGATGCAGTTCAATTCAAAATGTCAAAGCAATTAGGAAAATGGATATGAACTTAAAGTTTGACGCTGTTGCAGTTAGCCTGACACACAGAAGTCACGAGGCAAAACACACAGAAGAGAAGAAAACCCCAAATGTCATGTATGATTAACACCATCAGAGCATAGAGAGTGAAGGATTTCTCCTGCCTTTCCCCAGTGGCAGCAAGCTCAGTCACGTAACACCAGAGCTTTCAAACATTTATATTTATGGATGTTGCAAGAGACGATAGCTGAGTACAGGGAGGCAGAAGATCCTAAAATAAAGTTATCATTCTTAGCTGACAAAATCAGCCTCCTCTCAGCTATTTGAGCACAGAGATGGAGGGGACCACAAGCAAGCACAAAAGCATTGAAGTCAGCCAAAAATCAGTAATTCTGATTAGAGCTGAATTAGTGCAAACTGCTCCCCAGTAGTTTTGGTGTTTCCCGTCAAATTAAAACTGAAGATAGGAAATCAATCACATGAGAGCAAAGAAATTAGTCTTTCTGCCTGTAACTTCATCTTCAGGGTCAAATAAACACTTTTGTTGAAACCAATAGTAGATGGAAATTGAACATTTAGATATAAAAAAAGAGAAAGACATGGAGTTTATAAAAGAAAGGCTGTCTGGATTCTCTTCATGAGGCTTAACAACCTTGATCACCGAAACAGTGGCATCATTGCAATGATGCCAAAGCAACATGAAGATTTACAGAATATTCACATTAAGAAACCCATAGGATCACTGGATTTGTTTTACAGCATCAAGATATTCCAGTTACTGCTATTGTAGGAATGCTGAANGATATATATACACCCAAAGATTTAGATTGCATTTAATAAGGATGGAAAGCAGGAAAGGAACCTCCATTCTCAGAGGAGCAATCTGCTTTCATTTTGGCATAGGTAGTTTGTTTGCATCAGTCTTAGTGCTAGACTTGAACTAGCCAGCATTAAATCTCATAGATAATAAGACATAAGCAATAAGACAATGTGAGACACTGCAATGCCAACATGAAAAGAAGGTACCACCAAGTCCACCAGACTTCCAGACAGCAGCAAGAAATGTAGTGAACACAAAAATATTCTACCAACAACTCAAACATGACAACATAAACACCCTGACACAGATGAGACATGTCTCTACAGATATATTTAATTGTGTCATGCACTTGAACAATAAGCAAACTTGAAAACAACAAATAGAGCTATTATTTTTTCCTGCATAGATTTAAAAGGAGGTAGAGGGGCAAATAGGTGTTTCAGGATGGAAAGCCAGGACTCTACAAGGAGAACATGACAGGTCAGACCTAACCTTCAGTGTCTTTTGAGGATATGAAATAAAGTAGCAGTTCATGTCACTTCAAAGGAAGCAAATGCTATAATATAACATCACAGGCACATTGATGGGCTGACATAAAACAAATAAATCCATCAAAAGATAAGGTCTGTTTGACATTGAATCTGGGGAGATAAGTCTGATGGCTCTGGTCTAACCAGCTGATAGAAATTTTATGAACTTGGACAGCACAGGTTTTGACTTCGTGGGTGAAACTGTGCAACAGAAAGAGTTTCATTTGATTCAATTCATTGGAGTATTGATTTTCAGGGGTGATGATTTATTAAAGTAACATTTGGTACCGTTGGATCTCCCAGTAATGATGATTCTGTTACTGACACTGAAAATAAATCACTGTAAATCTTTAAAAAATAGGAGCCCTTAGCTAAGAAATTGGATGTCCTGAATTTGCAGTAGCTTGGGAAATCCTGCTAAGTGATATAGTGACCTCTTTTTTTTTCTGTGGAAATGTTCTCCTTTTTGACAACACTGGACAAGGGACAAGTTTATTTAATCATACCAGGGAGTTCATAGCTCCATTTCTTACCTATTGAACATGAAAAGGGTGCATTACACTTCTAATTTGACTTCTTCACTACAAAAGCAATCCTATATGAAAACCAGGGAGAGTTCTAGCGAACTGAACAACTAACCACTGGTGCAAATGCTTACCTGTCTTGTGTGGAATACTCACAATTTTAACGATAAAAAAACATAAGCCACTCACCATGGATGGACAAGTGAATCTAAACTGACCAGGTTTGAAAAATCCTATGTCATGGCTAAAAAACAGACAGAATATCCCAGCGTGCTAGAGGGACTAAGAAGAATCTGTCATTTCCTCTGTGGAGGTAAAAATCACTTGAAGCACACAAAACCAGATGGAAATGACAGCAAAACAGATATTCTCTTTGTATAGTTAACCTCCAGTCCCAAAAAGAATGATAGAGAGAGACTTGCAAGAATGAAACCAATCCTACTTTAACTATGACCATAAGTGACCAACAAACAAACATCTCCCATAAAAATGGAGTGCTTCAGGTTTAATGCAGTTCCCACTGAACACATCATTCACATTTAGCACATTGCTTTATATAGTGGCATAAAGTATAAAAAGGACTAAATTTAAGCACTTGGCTAGACATGGAAATAAACTTCTCACTTGGTGCAGTCACTTATTGTACTGTACCTCCCAATCAGTCCAAATAAAACTGAGCACTGCCGCAGTAGCTGTGTAAGATACCTGACCTCAGCGTGGTGTCAAGATTTGGATTCTGCTGCATCTCTAACATAAACCTATTCTCCTCATTGGATTTTATTTGTAATCAACTCAATTCAATTCAATAGTTTAGAAAAGCTCTGGGGATGCAAAAGACAGTTACGTGTCCCTGTGCTACCAAATAATCCCTTGTGTGTCCACCTGGCAGGTGCCTCCCAAATACCCACCACTGAAGTGCCTGCAACTTCACAGGCCTGGAGGATTTTCCTCCACCAGCACTTTTTTTGCTGTTTTATCTGCTGACAGAAGTTTCCAACACACACAGTTTTAATTAAGTCTGTACTCAGAAGTAGACAGGTCTTCTCGTGGGGAAAGGAGCACGACCAAGATCATCAAGAGTCTCCATACCAATAACGCTGCTCATCAAGCTGCTACTGTATTGCTGCTCCACAATCACTTTTGGAGTGCCTGAGATGTGATGTCCAACAGAATGCAGACCATTCTCTGTGGTAAACAAAGATACACTAAATGATCAGTAGCACTGCACATGATGAAAATACATTTTACAAGCTAAATTACAGGGAGATAATAACTTCACAAGGGGATCATGACTTCTTTTTTGCTAAAGCCAACTAGTTTATTTTGCTTCCTGACAAACTTTATTTTCAAACCCGTATTTTTTTTGTAGTGTGAGAGAATAACATTGGTAAGCATAAGCATAATACACTACAAGCAATTTTGCCTATTTACATTGTAGCCCAAGTGTTAATAAATAAAAATCCCTCAAAAAATCTGTCTGTGATTAAGCAAACCTGCAAATGAACCACAAAACTGAGAACTAATTTGTCACATTTAGTCTCATCCTCGACAAGAGGTGTAGAGAATCATCTTCCCTGAAGGACCCAAAATTCCCTGCTGCATTGCTCTGTAGTTGCACTCAAGAGGTGATCAATTAGATAAAGCTCATTAAGGGAGTTACCACAGTATCTCTACACCAGGGTTAGACGAGTGATTGCAATACAGAGGAGGGGAACAGCAGCCTTGTAGTGCTCTTCCATAATTTCTGTCCCATGAGCCAGGGACTAATGTTGCCAGATGTTAAGCAAACTTTGTAAGAATATACATAAAGTGACTTCTTGAGAAAAAACATAGACAATTCAGGATGAAACAGATGTAAAAACCAGTGAATGACGACAAATCTCCCCATTTGTTTCTGTCATTATTCAGGATGGTCCTGTCTCTCAGACTGCCACAAAATCCCCCTTGCTTTCTCAGTAAATAGAAAGAAAAATGAAGATGATATATATCCATCTGCAGAAAGCCCATTGAGTCAGACGTTATTGGCTGTTTGGGAATTTGAAGGTTTTGAAGGCTGGATCTGTAAACAAGCCTCTTTTTAACTTTTGTTGGGGCTAAAAATCTGTGCTTGGCTCAATATCACATATCAGGTTCTCAATAAACTCACAATGAAAACACCAAATTAGCTTTAAGTGAAAAGAAGAACTAGCAGAGATATCAGATGTTTAAATGAAGATTGTTCACATTTAAAAGAACTGCTTGTGTGAAACCCTGGCAGCCCTGCCATGAGCTCTGTAGCAGAGCAACAGGGATCTTCACTGTACAAGGTTGGGAGCACTAGCCTTCTCCTCCTGCTGCTAAAGGAAACAGGAAGCAAGAACTGGAGAGGAGGTTGGTGCAAGTGGTGCCTCACAGCAGTGGGGTGAGGCAAAAAGGAGGAAATTCAAATGATTCATAAGTCCACAGTTGCTCTAAGGTTGCAGTCCAGCTCTGAGAATCTTATTTCCTTGCTGCTGCAAATGGGTACAAAGAACAAGTATTACACTGAAACTTGTGTAGTGATGATTCCTAAAGATTGACAACTAACTGGTGTTGGTGGGACCAGCAGAGCTCTTGAGCAGAGAAGTAGATAGAGAGGAAGTAATCTCAGTTTTCTCACCATTTTTTCATCATCTATTTAGGGATTTTTCTGCCATTGGTATCTAGTTATACCCAGATTATATATCTTCAGTTGCCTGTAACTAGTTTTGTAAGACAAAATATCAATATGTGAGCATTCATGAAGGTGAAACAAATGCCATAATTGAAAACGATCTGATTTAGCTTTGACTGTTCAAGCTGAGCAGCACTTAACTCAAACGTGTAGCCACAGTAAATTCAGAGAAGTGCAATTCACTTCTGTCTTATTCCAGATATGACAAGTCTGTCATATACAATTAATCTCCTTTACATCTATCTAGCTTGATAGACTTGGCTCTCTGAGCTCCTTTGTCACTGGTACATTAATGTCAGGGAGCCATTTCTGCTGACAGAGACGAAGTTGTAAATCTGAGGTAAGTCTGCTCAGCAGAGATGAGTCCAGAGACATGTGGGATTTGTCCCAGTTTGCTTCAAGCCCCACACTTATGGGAGGCTGTAAAAGATTCCTTGCAGAGGGTTTAGTTCAGGCTCCAAATGGGTGACTGCTCTCAGAAGCAGTAATGCAATGCCCCCCCAAAAACAGCTGAATTAGTATTTGCACCACTCATGTAGAAGGTGGAGCTGCAGCCACTTTCCCCAGGGTTGATTTCTGAGCAGAATGCCTGACTCAGGTGGTCTCAGCCATCCTATTTTCATCCCTTTTCATTTGTGAACCCAGGGAGATGTGTTAAACTACCAGCCTTATTTAGGTCCTACAGCTTGCATGGTGTAAATAACCCATCCACTTGTCCTGCTTGCAGCCAAATAGAATTAATTTTCTTCCTGGTAGCTGATGCAGTGTTGTGTTTTGGATTTAGTGTGAAAATGATGTTGATAACACACTGATATTTTAGTTCTCTCTGTGTAGTGTTTGCTTTAAATAAAGGGCTTTTCAGTGTCCCATGTGCTGCCAGTGAGCAGGTGCACAAGGGGCTGGGAGGGAGTGTGGCCAGGACAGCTGATCCAAACTGGCCATTCCATACTAAGAATGTCATGCCCAGTATATAAACTGGGGGCAGTTGACTGAGAGGGCACAATCACTGCTTGGGTGGTCCATGGTTGGTGATCTGCTTTGACTGGTGTTTATTGCTCTCTTTTTGTTTTCTCCATTTAATTACTATAATTATAATTATATTGCCATTTTATTTTATTTCCATTGTTAAACCATTATCTCAGCCCATAGGTTTTATCATTTTTTCCCCTGATTCTCTTCCCTATCCCACCAGCTGAGCAAGTGGTTGCACGGGTGGCACTCAGTAGCCAGCTGGGGTCAAACCACTGCTTTTCCCTACAGATTTATCACCTCCATACACAGTGCATCTCTTGAAAGCAAGGTGTAGTCTTCACTCATGTTCCAAGTGGGGTCATTCACTTGAAGTTAGGAAAGTTCTCTTGTACCTGACCTGCATGTAAACCTCCACGACCCCAAACCTGACACCTCTGCTACATAAAATGGATTTGTCTTGGTAGGTGCTGGACTGAAATTCCTGCTAAAGGATGACCTATAACTATGAAAGAGTCCTAAGAACTGGGAGAGAGAATTTCTTCCCTTAACACAGGCAGCATTGCAATCATCAGGAATTACAGTGGAAGAACAAGAGGCAGACAGAAAAACATAAACAGATTAAAAGCAGAAGTGATTATTTTAGTAATTAAGCATTTCTTAACTGAAATTACATGAAATGCAAAAGCAGCATGAAAGGTCAGGAGAGATTTTTCAAAGGATGCTGCAGAGGAAGGGAGGGGGGTAAAAAGCAATTAAATACAAAGATAGAAAGTTATGATGCATAGAAGATTATTCCAAACAAGTGGCTGCCAGCAACCAACCTCATTGTTCTGAATGTTTAATTAATAAAATAATCTTTTTAATTAACCACTGCCACTGGGGAAGATAGATTGGAAAAAACATGCAGAAAACAAAACAGACACATTTCTTACTTGCATGCATTTACATAAATGTAGAAATCTGTAAAGAAAATTAATTTGTTTCTCCAAAACATATAGGTTATATTATATATAATTCATATATTATACATAATTCATTTATTATATGAATATATGGTTATTAATAATGCAGCATGTGCAGGTCAAGTTTCCTAAATAACATGAAAATACAGGAGTGGAAGGACCCTCTGAGACAGGCCAGGAGGAGCCCAAAGTGAATCAGTGCTGGAAATTTGAGAGTGCACTATTTAAGTTCAGCCAGGAGCTTTGACTCCACTACTTTGCCTGCAAAACCCCTCCTGGAGACTGTTTCTTGCCACAGTGCAAGACCTTCAAGCATTTTTGGAGGCACTTCCAAGAGATCTGACTTTCTCTGGTGACATTTCAAAGCTGCTCCACATGACACCACAACTGAGCAGGACATATGCAGTATTTTCCTGCTGAGATAGGTCTCTAAAGATGTACCAATTGTCTGGTATGATCCTAATTTATCTTTTTTTCTCTCCTCAAAATTGCCAGTTCCCCTTGACTCAAGGCACTGTGCCTTCCCCTGCTCTTCTCATCCCTCCAAAGGACTCAACAGATATCCCACCATCGCAAAATCATGACCCTTGCCAGCAAATCAACCACCTCTCTGGCACTGCTAGAGTCAAAGCAGGGTAGCAATAAGAAAGCTCTGGTAATTTTTGGTTAGGTGTTAGTAGTTAGACCTGATATGACCAGCAGAGGCCTCTGTCAGTGGACAGAATCCTATATTTTCCCATAAAATTGCTCTCAAATGTGGACAGGCCATGCTCAGGGAAGACACAACTCAATAAGAATCAGCCATTACTTAGAAAAGGTTCTCCAAGTTATATCCAAAACTTATGCAACCCATCCGTACTCAGATTTTTAAAGGCATGTACCTGATCCAAAGATGTCTTTATTCCAAGATCTTGTGTCCCTTCTGCAAATGACAAATTCACAGAAATTTTAAAGAGCCAGCAAAATCTGCCTACACGATTGTTTGAGTGAGCTACAGGATGCACTTTTTTCTTTACTTTATTGTGCATAACACTCAAAGGCAGAAAAGGTAATGGAGAGAAATCGCATCCTTAAAAAGGAAAAAAAAAAATTCAAAAAGAATTATCCCAGAACTGAAAAATGTCAAGTCTTCAGCAACCACAAACGGGTCATAATGACTTCGTGTGAACAATGCTCTCTTTTGTATGCATCTCTAACAGATAGATACCTCCCATGAATCAGAAAGCATAAATAAATCCTTGGCAAGAATAAAGGCTGAAAGTGTTTATTGTTCCCTTCTTAGAGGAAAACACAGAGCAGGTGACCTCTGAGAGAAGAACTGAGTAAAGGGACAGTGTGTAGATATTCAACACCTTTCTTAGTGCTCTTTGCTTTTTTGAGTGTTTTGCTATGCCAGTCCCTTTCTGCCTTCAACATTAGTCCATGAGCAAAGCTGAGCTCTTGCTCAGAACTCTGACACGATCTGTGATTAAAGCAAGGCCTTGATCAAAAGCAGTTTTTAGACTCCCAGCTTGCTGTTCTATGCAAGAGAGTGACTTTGTCACACCATATAAGTCAAAAACTCGACTGAATGCAGTTGTAAAGAAAAACACTTTAAACAACAACAATAAGGAAGAATGAATCTTTGATCAGGCTACAGTTAATTGATTAAAATGTCCATTTCATTGTCCTTTCATGTCTAAGCTTCAGTAAACAACATGAGAGAGCAGAATCCAGCATGCAGTAGCAGAAAGGAGGCCACAAAGGAAAGTAAATAAAGATTAAAAAAGAAAGGAAAAATATAGATTATACAGAATAAATACAGAAATTTACTGTGCTCATGCCCAGAAGCTTAACCCAATTCTCCAGCTATGCCACTGAAAGGCACAGGAATTAATAACCATCAGCAAAACACAAACTCTTATTTGCATTTATTTTTCTCACAGTAACCATATAAACCCTTTTCTACCAAACCCACAATGTGATTTGTGCAAAACTAACCTAGTATAATGCTTTCAATATGAAATGGATTAAGCCCTGGGAAAGAATATTGACTTTCTTTCTAAGGAGATCTGAAAAAGAAACTTTGTCTTTGGTTAACAAATAAATCAGGTTTTCCACTCTGATGAAAGTGTAATTGCTATAGTTGCAATTTCTTGCTCATCTGAGAGGTATCAGGAGGGTACCCAAGTTCCAATCATTCTCAAATTATTAACAGCATCAAGGGTCACTTAAATACTTCAGGATGCTCACAATTAGTCAAATTACAGGCTACTATGCAATCAGAAGAGGGCCACAGTCCTTTCTGTCCTGTCAGGCACTCTGATGCACTTGCCTCATCAAAGTCCATCCTTTTTAATTCTCCCTTGATACTAAAACTTGGTACAAAAAACAACTGTGCTCTGATTTAATAATTTGAGATGCAAGAATAATCTGAGATCCAGTGCTGATCTTGGAGAAATTTCAGGTCATGCTTATAAGTACAGAGGAGTGTTCTTATTTAATATTTTTGTTCTTAATAAAACATCCTGCTTGCTTTCACCCTTGTGTCATTTGAGTTCTGCAAGAGGTTCAATATGCAAGTATAGGAAGGAAAGAGAAATACAGGTATAACCCACTAAGTCTCAAATGTGCTCTGAAAGGCTCCAAGAGAGCAGTGCTCTGCTCAGATAAAATTGCTTACAGTGGAATGCAGCACTGAAATTATCATAATAGACCTTGGAATCCTAGAATATCCTGAGCTGGAAGAGACACACAAGCACCACTGGAATCCAATTTCTTGCCCTGAACTGGACCTGTCTCTCTCTGAACCCTAACCTTAACTCTGTTGGAACCTTGGTGCTGTGGTTGAGGTTCCCATCACCATTGGTGGTCCAGATTAGAAAAACGTGGAGGCAGAAATGTTAGTTCCCTGCCATCATCCCCTTGCCATGCCTGGAGCTGTAGGCTTTCTGGATCTCTGAGATCCAGCTCCCCCCTCACCCTAATGGACTCTTGGTGCTGTGACTGAGGTCCCAATACCCATGGATGGCTCAATACATACGGAATAAGAGGTCTAGTTGTCACAGCAACTGACACATTTGCAAGTCACAGTGATTACTGTCATCTTTAGACCTCCCTCACTCCCCAAAGTGGAGAAAGTATGTATGACAAAGAGTTACAGCCATTGAGTACGAGATAAATGTTTTTGTGGGTCATGGCAGTAGCAAGGCTTTGCATAGTCACAAGTGGGTGGCTCTCTGTGTCCTCACTTGTGTGAAAAGGCAACACAGGCAAACATTTAAGAAACTGGGAGGGCATATAATTGGCAATGCAATTCATGTGCTGGTTAATTTTTGCCCAGGTGAACATTTGGGCCATAAGTGACCTCCCAAGGAGAAATATACAGGGAAAACAGTTGACTGACATCCATTAAAGTATTTTCCAAAATCAAACCACTACTTCTCCTAAAAGACACTGAAATTCCTCTTGCTGGGCATGTTGTCCAAATCAGTCTTTCTCTTAGCCAAACTACCAGCTAACCAGCACCAGTCCTTGCTGGAACTCCAACCAAGAGCACTCCTTCATGGCCATTAATGCTCTGGAAAAGGAAATTTATATATTATAAATAACAAATGTGGGGAGATATAAGACACTTCAGTCTTTCTCAGCCTCCAATAACCTGCAGTACAGAAATCCTAAATCTGTAGAGGTAAGGCTGAGTTCAATTGCCCTCATAACTCCCTTTCTCTTTTGTGATGGTTTCTTTTCATTTGGTGACTCTTTGGGTCTTCACACCCCAAGGACAAACTGTTGCTGTTGCAGTATCACACAGTGTGTGTTTTCAGCCTTTCAGCAGACTTATTCATGGGATATCTCTATCCCTGATACTGTGAAAAACAATGAAAAATTACTATTCATTCCAGCTGTTGGTGCTTATCATGTCTTGAGGTGCTTCTATAGTAGCTACAGACATCACTGTCTCTTTTCCAGAGTGAAAAATCCTCCCTAGCCTGCTTAACCTCTCCCCATGTAGAAGTCACTTTACACCTTCTGGCCATCCTTTCACTCTGCTTTATGCATCACATAGTCCTACTCCATCCTGAGGTGAGGAATGCACCCTGCACATCCTCTTCCAGAACTATTTTTTGAGAATTGTTGCATTTTAGATTCTGAGCATTAAGTTAAAATTTTCAGCAATCTGTCCACAAAAATAGCACAATCCCTTTGCCAAGCTAGTGTGAGCCGGCTCAAAGCACAGTGCCTAATTGCCTTCTGGAGTGGAGCACTCACAAGAAAAAAACACATGCTCCGTACAGGTGAACAGCTTGCCCCAATGAAGGAACAAAAATCAGAACTACCAAAGCAGGCCCCAAACCAGAGACAATTCATTAGAATTTATTCTTCCAGTTTCTTCACTCCTTTTACTTGTTCTCTTACTGTCTTCTTGGTAGTGCCCAATTCCAGCTGAGAACTGCTGGAAGTGGATAATGTTGGGCATAAACAGTGCAACTTATTTTTATTTCAGAACCAATTTCTACTGGCAGAACTTAAAAGTTTATCTGATATTTACTTTTACTTGAAGACACACATTACCTAATTTGGGCATTCCCACACTTATCTGATTCTTTGTTTACAATATAGATATTATTTAAATGTTTACATTTCCAGTTATCTGATAGAATTACATTCCTGCAAACAAAAAGTCAAGACAACTTCCTTTTATAACCAAAGAAGCATGATCTAGGAAGGGAGGAATGGCACAGATATCTAAGCACTAAAACAAAAACAAATTAAAGATGGTAAGAATATCAGATGACAAAGGGTAAAAGATAAAGAACCAAATGTAACAGTCACAGTAGTTAGTGCAGAAATCACATTGCATTTTGTTCAGCTTATGCTTAAAATCTGGATACTGCAGCAACACTTCAAGGCACTTAATATTGCAATAGTGAGAGGCTTTTAAAAAACTTTATGAAACAATAATATTCAGTGCTGGACAAAACATTTTTAAATGGATAAAGTGAAATAATATCTTGACTTCTAAAGTTCTATTACAGTTTACATTTTTTCTTTCATTTGAAGAACATTGGTGAGACACCTTAAAAGCATAAGACACTCAAATAAAATATTTTAAAACTTGAATTTTATATGTGAAGGCATATAAAGGACAATGCAACTGCAGGCGAGGGAAGTGAATTGTGCCTATCGTGTAAAACCTTGGGTTAGTTTTATTAAAGAGGAGAAAAAATGACTCCAAAGCTCCTAGCTCTTTGATCTTGCTGAGTTAAAAACTTCCAAATACAGTGGTTTTGAATGGAAGTAGTGACATTTTTACTGAAGCATCATGACTGTCACCTCTGTAATAATACCCTGCTTGTGTCATTGTCCAGTCCTAAACATATATGAACACATGGAGAGACAGAGAATTGCTGTCAGTTAAATCTTTATTACTTCTACAGTGATTGATGCTTTTCAGCCCAAGCACACACCCCCAGAGCCAAGCTTGATCTTTTTTTTCCCTCATTTAGCAGCCCAAATATACATCCCTAGCCACTAGTTGGATTTTCTGTTATTGCCTCATGCTTGCAGTGCTTGATATATGAGCTCTAGGCAACTGGCTCTCTTCTCTGCAAAATATCAAGTGAACAGCACTCTGGAAACACTGAGAGCTGTCCAGTGTCCCATCTGACTCCGATTAAGCTTAAAAAATAAAGAGCTGATCTTGCCAGTACTTATTGTTGCTTGTGAAAGAACTGACTGCCATGGATAAAAGTCCCACTGGAATCTCCCCAGAGCAGACACACCGCCACCACTCACAGCAGTAAATCACTAAATTATTATTGGGGTAAAGGTTGCACAATCAGATATTTAGCAGATGCAGTAGGCAGGAATATTAACTTCAGGCATGACATGCCAATTTGCTACAAGTACTGTGTGAGCAATTTTCATCTTTGCAACAGTCTAAACAACCCTACAACTTGGAAAGGCAAACAGCTGTGTACAATGTATTTAATAATAGACCACTGAAATACTTCTGTTCCAGTAGTCAGACTTGCAGTAGCAAACCTCAAGATAATAACTTTTATGCATCCTTTAGCTTGAATAGCTGCTGAATTTTTGAACTGGAATAACAGATTTGCATATGTTGCCTCAGATTTGTACCTTGCAGGGGATGTTTCCTAATTTTGAAAGATGAAACCAGTAATGTGATATCAGAGTGTGCCTGAATAGTGCATTCAATGAACTGTAATATTTTTTATTCCCTCCTCTTATTTATTAATGTGCCATACTTCAAACAGCAGGAGCTTTTTCAATCATCTCATTTAAGTGTCAAAGATGCTTTGTACAAACATTTCTAAGATATTAATTATTAGACTGTTGATGCATATGTATTTTGGCAAGTAGTCAAATCACACATTTTGTTTTAATTTTAATTTTCAATTCATATATAACATTTTCACATGGTTTTCAAAGCTTTCATATGTCAGGCACAGTCTTCTGGCTGGAAATAGCAAGTTTACAAAACATAATAATTTCACCTAACTGAACTCGGTGCAGACTCATTTTTATTTTATTTTTTAAATGCAAAATGTACACAGTACCTCCCATTACTGAGTTTACCTCTGAACAGAACAAGACAGCTTGCAGCTGGGAATTTCTTGAGAATCAAATACATTTCAGTCCACGAACTCAAGTCTCTGGATACAATCTTTGTGTGGATGGCTTCTCCTTAGGAATGCATAAGATGCAAAGGGAGATCGTCACACCACAAACTAGAACATGTAAATAGAATGGCAGATTAACCTATATCCCATCTAGGTAGAAAAGCCATGCTTTTCTGGAGAGCACTTCAGGTCATCAAATGAGGCTCTCCATCTGAACTATCCCCTAAAGGAGTTTATATCACTCCACTGTTTGTAGGAAAACTCTGTGAATGCCAGCCAGGTGTCTGTGCTGGATGTTTAAAGTAACAGGCACATTACCCAACAGAAATACACATATATAGCTAAGAAATCAAAGAAAATTTGCTGTGGCTGCATTGCTTGTCCTATTGCAGTTGGATGCCTGAAATTTCATCTGCAGCCTTTTCTTGCTACACTTGAGGATGCAGCCTCAAACAACATGTCAAGACTATTTTCTTCCTTGCTTGTGAATGACAGCAGCAGCATAACCACTTGTTGGTCTGAGACCTTCCCTCTTACAGGAACAAAACAAATGTAAAGGAGGGTAAAATCTCACCCAAGCACTGAAAAGAATTCTGGGGGTTTTTGGATGAACGGGAAGTCAAACAAGGAAGTTTCTCAGAGATGTGGCATAGGACCTCCTCTTAACTGCTTTGTGAGGCTTTCCTGCATTCAAATAATCTACCATAGTTTTATAAATAAAAAGAAATATTTCCCCTGCTGCAGAAAAGAATTTTGTTTAAACTACCAAGCTCTGTACATAAATAACTAGGGAGAAAAAATAAGATTAAAAAACCTGAGACAAACACAAGTAAATTGCTAGATAATCTTTCCTGCAGATTGTACTTTAGCTAAATTACTTGTACTGAGCTTAATTCTCCAAATGGCTCCATTAAACAGATGAGATGTCTGAGAACCACACAGGAATATGCAGTCTGATTCTGGTCCCCAATTTGTTTGATTAATGTGCTACAAAACTAATTAATCTTAAGAGAAAATATAATAGTTGTGCTTCATATTGCACAGGTTACCAGTTGTTAACTAGTAATAGACACAAAACCCCATTTGAATCTAAAGATTGTGCTCACTATTCTTATGTTCTCTATTTAATATTACATTTTAGGACTGCTTAAGTATTTCTAACCTTTCCCTTAAAACCAACTATTTATAGAATAAATTTGTACATTCAAAAAATACACAAGAGAAATTGTGGAGACAGACTTGCAATTTCTACTTATAGGAAAACATTGAATGCCATCATTAAGTGCTGAACTGCAAACTACAGCACTCAGGCTGTGGTACTGGGATCTCATCATTTTTTTTAACCCCTAAAGCAAAGACAGGCCTAACACTGAACATAATATAAAGAGACACATAATATTTGTATGTCATACAGAAGACTGCTGAATGTTATGATGATATATAAATAGATGTCAATATATGCTCCATAAAACAGGAAAATATGTTCCTCATTCCCTGCATACAAATTGAGCAGACAGCCTGCCTGTGAAACAATAGGAAACAGCACAGCTGAAAGGACTCTTAAAAGAAGAAAACTGCTTAATAACACTTCATAGAATCATCATAGAATGGCCTGAGGTGGAAGGGACCTTAAAGATAATCGAGTTCCAATGCCCTGCCATGGGCAGGGACACCTTCCACCAGCCCGGCTTGCTCCAAGCCCTGTCCAACCTGACCTTGGACACTTCCAGGGATGGGGCAGCCACAGCTTGTCTGGGCAACCTGTGCCAGGGCCTGCCCACCCTCACAGTAGAGAATGTATTCCTAATATCTAATCTAAACCTCCTTTTTCAGTCTGAATCCATTTCGCCTTTGTGCTGTCACTCCTTCTCCATCTTTCTTGCAGCTCCCTTCAGGTGCTGGAAGGCCACAGTCAAATCCCACTGAAGCCTTCTCTTCTCCAGGCTGAACAATCCCAATTGGCTCAGCCTTCCCTCACAGGAGAGGTGCTCCATCCCTCCAATCAACTTGGTGGCACCCTCTGGACTCACTCCAACAAGCCAATGTCCTTCCTGTGCTGGAGACCCCAAAGCTGGAGTGTCTTGGACATGTCTGCAAATCTCTGTCTTGTATTGTCTGACAGTTCCAAAGAAAGAAAATTAAGAAGCAGAATGCACATTTATCAAAGTTAAGGTTATGTGCAACTTCGTTACAAACCATGAGTGCCTAAACATTACATTTTTTAACAGAAAAAAATTTCTTTTAGGTGAACTCAAAAGCAGATAGCATCCAAATGAAAAATGGAGTCTGCGATAAACTGTTAGAATAAGCAGTACAAATTAACTTTACTATTCTCTACTAAAATGAAAATTTGACTTTCTGAGACTGACAGGAAAATATCCTCTTAAATATGTGCATATAAGGAATAAAAATTATACACAGTCCAATAAGTGCTATGTGCTACAATAGACAAGGATGTATATGAAGGAAAGGGAATACACTTTAGGAAAGATTCTCTAAACAATCAAGATGTTTGTGGTCTAAGAGCAACTTTATCCTTTGGCCAAAACACAACTGACACTACAGAGACAACATAAGAAACACAAAAGAAAAGGTGTGTGTCAAGTTCTAGCGGAGATGAGATGGGAGTAAAATAAGTGAGTGGTTACATCACTGAAGAACAGAGCTTGACATGAATTTCCTGCCTTAGCTCAGCATATTTGGGAGGAATAGAAAAGGGAAGGAATTTCATAAGGTACATTCACACCAAACCTGCACTTCGGAGAAAACACCTTCCTGTATCCTGTACGCCTGTTCTGCTTCCACAGGAGGAGCAGGTCCTGTTACACGATCTGAAATCTTTTCAGCCTGTATGTCTTAGGACACCAGGCTTTTGCAATTTTGTCATGTGAAAGGGACTTCACAATATGCAGGTTAGCCCAGAATTCCTATGGAATTCCCATGGAACTGTAGTGCTACATTTTTTGTAAAGCATCTCTCCCTGGCAATGACAATGGCCACCAAATTGATCCCTGCTGGATTTCAGATGTTAACCATGAACTTTGTTTACTGGAGGAATCAACAAAACCCAACAATACACCAAATGATCAATTACAATCATCAACATTATTATATACATGCAATAATATTTATATAAAATTGTATCATTATTCTACTATTTATGAAAAATTTTACTTGATAGTCTTTCACTGTAAGGAAGAGTAAGGACTAATTAGCCCTGTGAAAATACACATTCTGCTAACTTTGTTTTAAAAGTCAGGGAAGTTTCTCATGGACACTATCTCCACATAGACTGTATGAAAGTGAGATATGTGCAGAGCTTAAGGGCTAAAGTCTTAGAAACTCTGCATTTTCAAAAGGAGGTCTATTCCAAAAAAGAATAGTCGTGACCTTTCTTCAAAGATGCATTGAGCTGGATTGTATTTGAAATACTTAAAGAAATAAAGCAGAACAAGAAACAGTATCATCAAGGTATTTCAACTACTGATGAGATTTAAAAGCATATCTTTGGCCATCAGCCAAATACAAAATACCACATTCGAAAGCTTACATATAATTTGTCGCATTTCTCTCACAGGGATGTTTTATCTGTCAGTGGAATATAGACAATAGAGATAAAAACAGCAGATGGGATCAGAATACTGGTTTACTAATCCAGCTAAAATCACTTATGGGAGAAAAAAAACCCAGAAACAACCCTAGTACAAAATTAAATTCTGTAATCACAAAATAAGCCCTTACAATATGCAACATGCCCTTTCTTTTAGTAGTTAGAGAGGATTTCTTACTCCATTCTGTTTTCTCTCTCGAATCTACATTAACCTTCTGCAAGCAACAAAAAAACCAATTTAATGCCTTAATTATTTTTAAAAGTATTAAAGTACAATTTTCTCTCTTTCAGAGCTTTGTATGGCTACAGGAACACACTATCAAGCCTATGGGTAAAGACTTTTCCTTTGTAAAACACCCGTTTGCAATTACAGAAATTAGTCCCAGTTTATAAACTAGTCTTGTGCACACACATAAACCTCATTTTCAAGGAAAATATTTGCTTTTTTTTTTGTTTTCTGTTTCTCATAATACTTAATAGCTTCCAGTTGGTAAGAAAAAGCTGTTGCAGTAACAAAGAACACAAGCAGAGTATGTAAAACCAGGAGACCTGCCTGTTTCACGAGCCTTTCACAAGTTGCTCTTCAGAATCATCTCTACACTTTTACTGAGGTCACTTGGTTTGTTCAGCCTGGAGAAGAGCAGAGACCTCATTGCAACCTTCAGCATTCTGATTAGGGGTGGCAAAGGGGCAGGTACCCACCTCTTCGTTTCCCTGACCAGGGACAGGACTTGAGGAAACGCCTGGAGCTTAGTCAGGGGAGGTTTAGGTTGGATAACAGCACCAAGATTTTTCACCCAGAGGATGGTTGTGCACTGGAACAGGTTCCCCAGGGAAGTGGTCACAGCATCTGTCTGAGCTCAAGGAGTGTTCGGACAAAGCTTTGAGGCACAGGGTATGTGGGGTGTCCTACACAGGGTCAGGAGTTGGACTCAATGATCCCAATGGGTCCCCTTCCAACTCAGCATATTATATGATTCTAGGATTTTGAACGTTTTGTCTTTTCAGTTATGAATACACAATGATTCAGCAGACGGACTGAAGAGAAGAATAAGTAAAAGAGTAAGAGATATAAAAAGAGTGAAAAGCTAGAAAAATAAATGGAAAAAAAGTCAAAAAGTTAAGTGAACCAGCACTGCCAGGAAGGTTGAAAAGCAGCCATCTCTGATATAACTGGAAGCCTCAAAATCATCAAAGTTACTTTGCCAACAATGAAAATAGAAGCAAACATGCCTCTTGTAAAGAAGGCCACTCTCTGCCAGCATGCCTGAAAGAAGACAAAACTTCAACTTACACAAACCCTTTAAGGCATAAAATTAAAAGTGGCATGAATGAAGGTGTGTTGGGAAGCAATCCAGGAGGAGGAGGAGGAAGAAATGCTCACATCAAGACCTCCTTTGGGATAAGAATGAGCAGAGGAGAAAACTAGAGGTGGGAAAGAAAGGTCATAGTTCAGACTGGACACAAAAGGTAGGAAAATAATGACAAATGGATATGGAGATAAGTGGAAAGGAATTCACAGTGATGTGAGATGAGTTTCTAAACATCCCATATACTTCTGGGGAAGAGCTAAGGGATAATGTGAGGAAAGCAAGGGGAAGAAAAAGGAGAGCACAAACAGAGGTGTGAAAAAGAACAGTCAGGCCTGAAGCTCTGAGATCAGAAATATACACCAAGACTTCAGTCCTTTAATGAACATGACAAATAAAATAAATAATAAAAGTTCTGAGTTAGGCTTCACCACCAAAAACTAAGTTAACTTGTATTTTTCTGTGAGAAAACATATGAAACTGGTAGAATATTTCTCCTTATGCTGCCTTTACACTACAGGCTGTTGCTAAACCACAGAGGAGCAGCAATGTAGACCAGATCTACACAGGTAGGGGGCTGTGTGAGGAAAACTGACACCAACTTAGATGAATGGGAAAGATGTGGATCTGACAGACTTTTGCAAGTGGAAAAAGCAACGGCAAAGTCCAACTAGGAGAAAATAAGTGAAATCTTGTATTAAGCGGTTAAAATTGCATTCTTCTGCTCACTGAAGACCCAGTTCTCCATCAGCTGAGTGCATGATCAGGCTGAGATAGGGGCTTTAAGAAAAACCCTGCAACAGGTCAAAACAAAGCTTTTGGTTTTCAGGTCTTACAAGTCTATAGAATCAGCTTCATTCTTGTTTTGGGAATTGTCACTTGCTCTTGATCTTTTAATAATAAGCAAATAAATAAATAAATAAATAATAAGCAAATAAAAAAAGTAATAAGCAAAGAAAGAACAGACAACTGAAGGTCCTGTTTCATTCCGTCCCATCTGATAGAAAAGGAGAAATTACCAAGGAAAGAGAAAAATAACTCAAGATAAAATCAGAGTGGAACATGGACATAGGGACAGGAGAAAAAGGAAATTAAAAGTAGTAGAAGTAGAAGCTAAACTAAAGTTACAATCTGTCAACCAGCAAAACTTTGGCTTTGTCAGACTCCATAGTTTTCATTCTGCAGAGGCTGACAGGAGAAAAATGGCATCTAACTGAGGTGAACTGCTTAGTTTTGAGAATATCTTCTGAAAATAATGCAGACTTCCTTTAGCTTCGTGCTGCAGCACAAATATTTTTGTGCTTTTTCATGGAAGGCTTCACTTTGATAACCTAGGCTGCTGCTGGCCAGACTTGTGTGCAAAAATCCTCACTGCCCACAGGAAAAAACAGGGAAGAAATGTTTATGTTGAATGGATGTGAAAATCTTGACCTTGCTTTGAAACCTTCTCAGAAAGTAAGGGAGTGTCTGCCAGTAAAAGGGATGTTCCATGCTCAGAAACATTATTTTGCTTGTTAAAAAGCAAGAAAAGATATCTGGCAGAAAATGCAACCCAGGTGGGAAATACAATAACACTGAGCCCTTTGCTACTGCTGTTCATCCACAGATGCCTCTGTGTGACACTGAGACAATAAGCACACGTGTGTGCCAGTGCCACATTTTAGTCCATCACACTGAACACCTCTCTATATGGCCAGCACATGTGTGTTTGTCAGCAAAGCAATCCAAGAGTCGCTCTGCCTCCCAAAAACTGATCTCCAAGTTTTGTGTTCAGCTCCTAAAGACTACCCTGCACAGCTCATGCACTCATTAATTTAATTCAATTTGGCTTTATGAGTTCACCAAAGAGAAAAGCCTTCGAGAAGGTGGCACCTGCTGTTGTGTCTGTTTTAAAAAGTGTCCTAGCAGAAGAGATTCCTTTTATGAAGCACTGAAGGGCATGCCAAGAGCAAAACTGACCCTTATCAGGGTCCAACATTACACATTAATATTGCACTGCAGTGTGTGGGAAGGTCAATCTACGAGAGGTGATGAGCAGAGCCATGGGCATTTACAGCTCTCTAAAGCACAAACACAGAGTGGCTTCAACAGCCATCTGCTATCCTGCAGCTGTTAATTCACTAGATGTCAGTAATTCAACTAGTTTCTCTCTGATCTTGGCATATGAGAAACATTTTGAAGAGGAAGGTGTAAATCACCACGTTACAGCACACTCAGCTAGTGCAATACTTCATCTGCTTTGTGTTACTTCAGACACTGCAAAGCAAGCTACTTGACCTAGAGAGGAGACTGTCAGCACCAGGGACAGATGCCTCAGGAGAAGGAAGAGATTGAGACTGAGAAAAGTGTTGGGATGGAGTACAAAAGCCATCTCCCAGTGGTGATCTCTGCTGGATCGCCACCAAAAAATTAGTGTAACATATTGCCTCCATCAAAGCACTTTTCCCAGTGCTGTCACCCTGTATTAGTAGCTTCTCAATTTTTTTGAAAAACCTGTTTTTTGAGGGAAAATGCTAAGTACCAAATAATTTATTGACATACTGGAACAATTAAACTTAGATAAGCTGAAGCTGATAACTAATTTGTGAGATCACAGAATCAGCTGGGTTGGAAGAGACCTCTGAAATAAGCAAGTCCAACCCTTGACCCAACACCATTGTGACTGCCAGATCGTGGCACTGAGTGCCACATCCAGTCTCAGTTTAAAAACCTTCAGGGATGGTGAATCCACCCCCTCTCTGGGCAGGCCATTCCAATGTCTGATGGCTCTCTCTGTAAGGAATTTCTTCCTACGATCCAGCCTAGACCTCCCCTGGCAGAGCTTAAGCCTGTGCCCTCTTGTCCTAGAGATGTTTAGGCAAAGAGGTGGTGCACCATGAGTTCATTGAGATGTGTGGAATCCTCCATCCAACCAGCTACACAATTATATATAACAAGAATCATAGAAGGGATGTACAAACGAGCAAATAATTATAACCTAAACCCAGCAGCACTATGGGACTGTGAGTTATCCTCGGAGGACGAAATTCCGTTTGGTGTAAACCTGCAAGCTGGAAACAGTTTGGCAGACTTCAAGGCAGCTGAAATAGCATTGCTGCTCTGTATTTCTCAAATGATCAAGATGATTGTAGATCAAAACTTGTTTCACTGACTTCAGGGCAGTGTCTGTGAATTGGCACTGGGGTTTGTTTCAGAGGCCTAGAGGCAAGCTAAATAATTTACTGGAGATCCCAGCATCTCTCTTTTTATTTGTACCTTTCTCTCTCACTTTCTACTGGTAATAATATTCTTGCTTCTGGCAAACTGTGCTGTGTATCACCAACCTCTCATCACTATGATGGTTAGAAAATGTAACTCTTCTCTTTTCTCTGACCATAAGGGTGATACATTTTTTCCTACCTGTCATTAAAAGCAATTGTAGGAAACCAAAGCAAAAAAACTAACCCCTCTAACTTTGCAATTCCGTCTTACATGTACTAAATCAGATAGCTAGAAATGAGAGAGCATTTTGTAAAGTAAAATCACCCCTAACACAGGCCCATAATTTACCCTTGAAAAATCAAGTTCTGCTCAATAGAAACCTGGAAAAAAATGCTGAAATATGAAACCCGATTTCCTACTTTTTGAAAAATAGTGGAATGCATTTTTACAGTGTTTAAGGAGAAATTTGTGCTCTGCTCACTAGAGCTACAATTGTTGGTTCCGTTTTAAAACTGAGCTAGAAACAAAAACTGATTAAGATGTATCTGAAAGGCCTTATGAGGAAGTAATGTGAGAGAAATTACATTAGAGACAAAAAAAGGGACACATGCAGAATCTGGAGCTATTGCTTTAGAAGAAAAATGCAGGTGAAGCTTTTTTTTTTCTGTATGAGGGAAAAAAACCAAACCAAAAAATCCCCAAACAACAAGCCCCTCCCAACTATTAAGATGGAAAGGTGAATCATAGCTGCAGATAGTAGAGAGAATTCAATCATGTACTTCAGATGTGAGTGAAAGTTTCTCTCCTCTCTCGGAGCTGTGATCTTTTCCAGTGTTTTTGTAGGTGGAGTGTGCCAGTTCCAGCTGTATTGTGGGATGATTGTCCAACACCCCAGAAAACAAGTGTTGCAGAACACAGCAGTTCCTGCAAACCTGAGACACGTGCACCCCATGGGATGTGTGGGGAATGCTGCCAGCAGGGAAAGTGGCCCAAAGCACCAGCAAAGCTTGCTGACAGAACTGAGCAAAACAAATTCAGTTCTCCACTCCTTATAGAATTTTGGAATTCTGCTCCACTGTCTTGCAGACTCTGAAATAAACCAAACAACTGACTTGCAGACAACCCTCTTTTAAAATTAATGGGACTAAAAGAGAAGCTGGTTTCCTTCCTTGTGTGCTCATCGAACATTGATCTCTAACCTGCAACAGGCTAAACCCATCAAACCTCCTGCTATTTTTTTTTGCAGCAATGGCTGAGAGAATGAAGGGTCAATGCATTCCAATGTCAAGTCCTGGCGGTCCCAAGCCCTGCTACAAGATGGATAGTATTGAACCTACACCTCAGAAAAGGAACCAAGCAGTTTCCTCTACACAAAAGCTTCCTCTCAAAGAATTATCACTTCAGACAATTGCATGTTTGCTCCACAGAAATCAATACATATTTTACCGAACACTCCTTTGTTGTAGAGACAACAAAGCTGGGTGATGTTTTAGACAGAGCTGTACTTCAGTCTTTTGTTAATTAGGTACTAAATGCTGATCTCAGCGGTTTTGCTGTTAGACCTACTAAGAGGAAAATACATATACATGAGCAGCACACAAAATAGTAAAATTAGGTGCATATACAGTAATTTCAGTTTTCTGTTACATGTCACCCACCTATTTCCTGATCTCATATTCCTGATCTATGCTATGGAATGGTATCCTGCTATATCTGATAAGATTATGATCTCACCTTTAATTAAGAAGATGGATTGTTGCATGTTTTGTGTTATCTACCAAGATGAAACAGACATACCAGGTACAAATATGATCCCAATATAAAAGACTCTTACTCCCTCTGTAGAAAGTAGATGCACTATAAGTGGAATAAATTTATTTTTTTGTGGAGAATGCATCCCAAAGAAGTTTCAGTCTTAGATCAATACGTGACAAAGAACACCATCACTGCGCCATCACATTTATTTGGAGAAACCCTGCCTTGTAAATAAGAAAAGATGATGAATATTTCTTTTTGGCAATTTAAACTCTAAGTAAGTGAATTTATGATTCTCTTGCTCTCACTTATCATTTTCAAGGCAACAGATGATAAAACTGTAATTGAAAACATTAAGTAATAAAGCAAACTGCATCCAACTAGTTTCTTAATTTTATCAAAGCCTGACTGTGTTCTTGTTCCTTTTATTTGGTGGAAGGATCCTGGAAGCATACTAAAGAAATCCTTATTTCTACGCTCCTGTCCCCATAGGTGAAATCTCTACCAAACAGATACAAAATCTATGTTGTTCTTTATGAAGATTTTGCTGCAGAGCAAGGTAATGAGTTTATAAGTACCAAGGTCTAACAAGCACTGATATGAAGTACATTATAATTTCATCTAATCCCTCCATCCTGAATGGATTTTTTTCCCTGCTCTTTTCAGTTCCCACAGTCTTCTGATTAATTTCTGCCATGAAAACTACTGCTGTGACAGTAGTGACAGCCCAGACTACTGACTGCTGTACTTGAACACTTCTTTGCAATTATTTTCTTGATAAGGATCCTCTCAAGTGAAAAAATAGAATGACTTGTGAATTCTGGATGTTTCACCATATTCCTTTATTCTCCAATGTCCCTGAAACTAAGCTCCTAAATGATTCTGTACTCTTAGTATTTTCCTTTTCTTTTTTTCAAATTTTTTTAAAGATAGCTATTGTGTCTCACATTTTATAGATCTGCAATCTTGTGTCAAGGAAATGACTCTTCTTAAAAGGCACATATAGACTGAGTTTCTCATTGTGTAATTCTCTTATAAAGCACAAAGTATTGATCAACATAATTTTATGCAGTTCCTTGAAATGAGAAGAATCTGGTGAGAACTCTGAAGCACTGGAAATCTACGTGTCCTGTGCTCTTAATAAGTCAGTTCTGAATGAACTGAGAGTCAGAAATTTTCAGGGCTCATTTACCCAAAATCTCCAAGCTTCATTTGGAAGGTGCTATTTTTCACTTGTGAAGATACAGGTTGCTGTTGGTATTATCCTTGTGTGAGTCCATTTTGGGTGGTGAACTCCTGTTCTGAGTTGGGCTTTGGAATGATTCTTCAAGCTTCACTTTTAGTAGGTGTGTTAGGGATGATGCAGAGGTGCTCCATGCACCAGTTTTTGCTACTGGCAAAAGGCAGAAGCTTTCAGTTCTGCACACACAGAAAAGCAAAACCTTCCTCTGACTGAGCTTGGGACTAAACCTGCCAGTTCCAGGCACCTGAGATGCTTGCAAAAGGATACTGATGGAAAGACCCTCCTGGCCATGATGATGTGCAAAGAGAATCAGTGGAAGGACACTGCACCATAAATATTTGCTCCTCCTTCTCCTGGTTCTCCACATCTGGTTCTCTCCCAAGTCCTCCCCTCCAATATTTCTTCTGCAAAAGACTTATTCAGGATGACTGAAGAGTCTGTTTGGTGAAGTGTGTTCAGGTCGGATCCCTCCACCACTGAAAAAGAACAAGGCATGCCTTGACTATCATCTCCTGTTGCTATGTAGGAAAAGCCCAGATGATTAGCTTAGGTCAGATGCAGAGTGATATCAGGATGCTAAAGTCAGTGCAATGAATCTGAAGAATAACACAACATTCCCATCTTTCTCAGATTCCTGTATCTGAGCCACATTAAGCAAACTCAGAATCCGGCTTTTAAAAATGTTCTGCCTCCTTGTGAGACTTCACGACTTGCAGCAAATTATGGAAGTGCAAGTGAGGCACATCAGGGTGCACAGCTGGAAAGGGGGAATTTATGGTTCTGAGCTTGCCTGCTACTGTGTAACTACATCATGCAGACATGTATTAAACCAAGGGTGTAAAAGAAGGATGCAAACCACAATTACAGGCAAGAGTCAATCAGCTCCAAAGAAATGCTGGAGCATGAATTACAGTTGACCAGAAATTGTGAGTTAAGCCTCTTTCGACCACAGCCATTAACAATGTGTAAAAGGCCTGCTGAAAAAAAAAATCGATACATAATTGTAGCATTTATCAAGTTCATATAGATTTGTGTTGTTCCTATCTAATTTGGATGGTATTACCAAGGAGATGCCCACAAGTGGGATATCAAAACAGCACCTGCGAGGAGATTTCCTCATTTTTCTTTATACTTTGAGTATTCTATTGAGGAATAAGAACTGATGTTAGCTTCAGATACTCTGAAAAGAGATTGTTATTGACCACAGGTCCACAGCTGTGCCTGTTAGAATGCTGTGTAAGACTTTCCATATATGAATCCTCTGTGTGGCTTTCCCCCATATATTTAATTTTTTGCTCCTATGCTTTAGCATTTTTCCCATTACACACACACAAAAATCTAATCTAAATGTTAAGCAGGAAATAACATTTGGAATGTCCAATGGAGTTTGTTTACATTCTGCTTTTATCTTGAGGGGGCTATTTTTGCTGATGAGGAACAAAAAAACCCTAATAAAACAGTTAAGAAATGAAATAAAAAATTGAAATATAGGTTCCAAGAGCCAACCTGAGATCATATTTGTTCAAACAGCAATTACCTTTAAAAAAAAAAAAAAAAACAAAACAAAATCCCTTAAAAATGTTTTTAATGCCTACAATGTTTGAAAAGTCAAATTTTAGAGCAGTCATCCTGCATGAAAGATACTGGCAGTAAGAATTCTCTTACTGCAAAAATCCACAAAACAAAAAGCAATCCGTGACCCAAATGTTCTACTGTGCAACACTGACATTCTTCACACAGGATAAAAGATTAAATGGAAAAGGAAATTAATTTTCTGCAGGTTCCTCCTTCAGCTCAGCATCTCAGTTTCTTCTCCCTGCTCCCTACTCTGAATATTTTGAAAGATGGAAAGCAGATCCCCAAAAGAATATTGCCATGGTGCTATAGTGCAAGGAAGCAAAAAGAAGACATGATTTGCAAGAAACATAAAGAATAATGTGAATAAAAAGGCAGCTTTTTTTCTTTTTTAAGACATAGAAACATCTACAAACATATACATGAATACATATATTTATATATACACTGCCATAAATCATATGGGGAATTTTCTACCAAAAATTAAGCTGATGGGGTTCAATTATGGGACTCTGGACATACACAGCAATACCCCAGCAATGCCAGGGAAACATCTCTTACTAATCACCACATTCCCTTGGCATCTATTGTTTCCCTGTCAGAAACAGAATGCTGACTCAGGACTGTTTTTCTGAGCCAGGATGGACCTTTTTAATATCCAGGAATATTAACTGAATGCTGAATTAGCAATTCCTAATTGGGGTTCTTGGAGGGTTTGTCAGGTTATTTTATTTAGTTTGTTGGGTGTTTTTACTAAAACACTGTAAAGCTGGAAGAATTGTTCTTGTCCATTTTCAACCTGAAAGAGAAGATACAGAAGATAACTCATGAAGATATAATTTAAAAAAAAAAACAAACAACCTGTGTTTTAAGTTCATGCATATATTTTAACTCTCGGTGTCTGAAGTTCCTGGCTCCCTACATTTAACAAAGTTCAAACAACCTTTGTCCAGAGCTCCTCCTATTCTCTCCTTTTAGCAGTATTACAAAATAAAATGTCTAGTTGCTACAGGATGCAATGTCTTTATCTCTCTTCATTCTCTGCAGTATTTTGGAAATATGTTGGTAGCTACATTGTCTTAGATTTCATTTTTTGAGCGGATGACCGACCATAAGTCAAAATGCAGAATTCAAATCCCATTCCAAAACAGTCATTGAAACCATTTCTCCTTTCTCCACTGTTCCTACCAGCTTGACCAAACTGTTTGGAAAAGGGAAAATATTTAGACAGCCCTGCATCCCTTCCTCTGAAGCTACTGAGATATTTTGCCTCTTAAATAACTACTCTCTAGCAAGAGAAAGATGCTTTTACAGATCAGAAGGCAAAGACAACACACACCAATTTAACGGTAAGTATCTGAAGGGAGGGTGACAAGAAGATGGAGCCAGACTCTTCTTAGTGGTGCCCAGCAGTGGGACAAGAGGCAATGGGCAGGAACTGAGGCACAGAAAGTTCCACCTGAACATGAGGAACACCTTTCCTGTGCAGGTGACAACACACACTGGAACAGATTGTCCATAGAGAGTGTGGAGTCTCCCTCTCTGGAGATATTCAAAAACAGTCTGGACACAATCCTGTGCCATGTGCTCTGGGATGGCCCTGCTGGATCAGGGAGGTGGGACCAGATGTGGTCCCTTCCAACCTCACCCATTCTGGGACCGTGTTTCTGAGGAGGATACTACAGAAACCTGGTAACCAAGTAACAAACATAATTGTAGCCCTCTGATTTGCTGGTATGGAGTGAAAGATGATAGAAGGAACTAGCAGAAGTCCACAAGGAAACATGCATAAATATAAGGTGTAGGACAAAGTGTCCCTTGTACATCTCCACAGCTGTACTTTATCATTCTAATGATGCCTACGGAATTTAATGTGCATTTTATAGATTTTCAGAGTAATGTAAGTTGAATAAGTTTTCTTAAACCTCTTACATTTTAAGTAGCATTTAGAAGTTGCTGAACATTTTCTCACAAATTCCTGGAATTCTGTTGGACACACATAACCAAGGACAATAACCGAGATAATAAGACAGTTTATAGTCAAAGCAGGAGAGTCATCTCAGAGGGGCTTGGAGGCGCTCCAAGGGGCAGTTCTGAGGAGTTCTGAGGGTGGGCACCAGGGTAAAATGGTCTCATGGGTTGGGTATAGTCATCAAATATTGTAATTACTGAAAGTTACAAAACCTGTAACATTTGGCTCGTGTGGGTGTGTGTACTTTATTGTGCACCTGGATGCTTTTAATAAAGGGGCTACTCTATCTATCCATCTATCTATCTATCTATCTATCTATCTATCTATCTATCTATCTATCTATCTATCTAATCTACACTAATATTGTTTTGAAAGCCTTTTTCAGGATAAGGCATCACTGAAAAAGTAATGCTTATTAGGGGAAAAGTGTATCCCCTGCACAAATTCAGCAGCAGGAGAACTGCATATTTGTATAATTTTAAAATCAAATCAAAACAACCAAACCACAAACAAACAATCACCTCCAAAAAAAGCAAAACCAAACTAAACAAAAAAAGAAACCCAACACCAAAACCAAACCATGAGTACCTTTTCAGGACAGGGTTTGCACGGAATTCAGTGATGCTGAAGTTGTGTGGTGAATACATACACTGAGGTGGGAATTTCAGCTAATAGTCTGTCACCCAGGGCTTGTTAAGATTATCTTCCTTGTTCTTGTTATACTCACTTGAGTAGTCATTTTGTAATTTTTCCCCCTGTTTGGAGTTAAGAAGCTCTACTTAGCCAAATCGCTCTTTATAGAAGCTGCTCTGCCATGTAATCAAAACATCTCACAAAAGGCTGCTCTTCTAGAAACATCAAATTAGCTCCATTTGAAATATTTCTTTCCTACAGTCTCAACAAAAAACCTAAAAGAATCTGGTTAAAGGAGAACCAACAAACCTCATGCTGGGTGCACTGCTGGTGGTGATCATTATTTCTTAGTCCAAAGGCAATGTAATCCATAAACAGGCTTGAATAAAGGTTATGAATAAATTAACCATTTAACTGATTTGGTAAATACTATGTGATATTAAAGTACAATTGTGGAAGATGCTTAAAAACCGTTTGTTTGGGGGTTTTTTAAGTTAACATTGAAATATTTTTAATAGACAGGGACAGGTTACGGTTATACAACTACCACTCCCCTATAAAATTGTCCTGGGACAGCAGAAGATCTATTAATCTGAGTGAGAAAAATATTTTAAATGATATCATCTGCCACGAGAGACACAGATTATGCTTTCTGGCTTCCTTCTGTTCTGCTCTGACACAGAGAGTTCAGTGGCTTTTGTTTCCACTTTGTTTGAAGGAGCTGCAAAACACTTTGATGCAAATGCTGAGCTATAAGAGCATAATTAGACTCACCATCTCTACTTCTAATAATAATAAGTATATTCCAAACTACCTTCACAGTCCTCCCTTTCCCAGTGAAATGTACAACTAATCAAAACATCACCTCTTGTATTCACAGTGGATATTTTGGATAGATCTTTCCTCTCCTACTTCTTTAAATTCTCAAGGTTCTTTTTCTGAATCTCTCAAATTGAGTGCTCATGGGAATAAAGTATTACAGTGGGTAAAGGTAAAATTATGTGTTTCTTCTAACACAGGGACTCAAGAGTCTTCTTGACTTCTCAGGGTCATATTTTGAGGGATTCAGAGCCTTATTCTGAGCAAAATACTCTCTTCTCTGTACTGTTTTCTGTTGATGAAAAAGTGAGGTAAAATATTGGTATCTTTTGAACACAAGAAAGACACAGGAAAATCTAAAAGAACCAGGATTAAACAAAAAGGCTGTTAATTGCTATTCGAACTAAATCAAACAAAACTAGTGAACATATTCAGCCTTATAGCACTTTAATTACTTTTTAATATTTAACATTATGTTGTTGTCTTCTCTGGTTATTAGCACTGGTGCTAAATGTAAATCCACATTCAAGATAAGCATGACATTTACCCAACTGTCATCTGCTTCTGATCATCTCCTCCTTTCTACCAAAGCAGACCAGACCTGGTGCTGCTGCTGTGAGATGAGAACTCCATGGAAATGTAGCTTTTGCATTCTGAATTATTTGGTCAATACAACTTTGGCACCAGCCCATTTTTTCACATGTTTATATTCTATAAAGTCCAGGGAGCTGGTACAATTTCTATGCTTGGACTTCAAAAAACATCAGACATGAAAGCCTGTCAACATTAAATAACTTGCACATTATTCTATAATAATAAAGTACTTTTCAGGTGTCATTTTTGTTTTGCTTAAATATATGTATGTATATAGGTTTGTAGATTAACATATACATGTAGACATAGACACTGTACTGTAATATATGCATTCCATCTAATCTCACATACAGAAAGGCAGGGATTACTGTCTCAAGCTGAATCCCATCAGCCTTCTTGGCTCTTAACACCCTCGAGCTGAGCCAACAAGGCATTTGTCCAGCTGACTGACAGTTTGCCCAGGCTGCAGAGACACCCAGTTCCCTTCCCCGTATCAGAACATGAGAAGAAATGTGGAAAGAGCCACTTCAGTTTGGAGCCGAGTAGGTGACTCACAGAAGCCAAAAAAATTATCACAGACCAGCTTGAAAACTCACAAGAACTCAACTGCTGCAAGAAAATACAGGCAAAAGTTCGAAACAAAATAAGCTCTGAAAATGCAGTGAAGGCTGTTTCTAGTGTTCATTTTATATATCATTAAGGCCTTTATAGAGAGAAGATTAAAAAAAAAATCAACACTCTGGCAAGGTTATTGAAAGTAAAGCAGACAGTGTAAACTTGATGTGAGATGGAGCTGGACTCTTTCTATTTAACTCATCCTATGTAACTCCCATCAAAGTCAGCACTTTTCAGCCTGTGTTTTTACAACTCACACCAGCTCCCAGAACTAAGGGCTCAGTAACTCATACACAGGGACAAGTGCCACAACATCCTCCACTGTGTGAGTCCTTCATTTGGAAAAGCTTAATTAGTAATTGCCAATTATGACACAGGATGAAAAGTGCCCAGAGTAACCACATCCCATTTCATTTCCTACAGAAAAGCATTTGAAAGCCAGGATCACTCCTAGTTTTCTTCACACTTTATACTAGTTTCTTTTATCCATGTAAAACGATGCAATCCCTGAAAACACCTGCTCTTGCTCAACAGGAAAACCAACCCAATCAAGATGACATTTGCATCAAATAATATCCATAAGATTACTAAATTAATCAACCCTTATGCTGCCGGTTAACCTTAATCTCTCTGATTGTGCCCCAGCTTTCAGACCTGTCAGGATATCATATCTTGTTACACCTTCAGAAGGCACAAAATGACAATTTCTTTTCAAATGTCATCATGTGTCCAGAGCTCCACAAAGAAAGGGCAATCAGGTTTTCAGCTGGGAAGGTGGAACTCGTGTTCAAGCAGCAAAGCACAATATGAAAATCAATCAGGTTCCAGAGAATGCTTAAGTTGTAAAATAAACTGGTTTCAGTGATCAGAAGCTGACAGTTTCAGGAGTGCATTATTTACAGAAGGCTCAGAAATCTCCTCTTTAATGAAGAACCTGGATTTATTAAGTGTAATTAGCAAAAAAACTCTCAGTGACAAATTAAGTCTTGTTAAGTATCATACCCTCACCTCCTCTGTGCTATGTACCAATGATAACCTGGCAGAGACTGTGGACTAAGTGTTAATCCTTCATACAGCAGAAACGCCAACACGTATGTCATCTCTCAGATTTCCCTCACCGATACAGGAAACTTCAGTACTTGTGTTTAAAAGGAGAAAAAAAAAAAGTCCCAAGTGTTGCTGGCTTCAAAAAGAGCTTGTCACTGTCGAGAGAGATGCTCTGTTTGTCAGCACATCTCATTTTTGATGCGAGTACTAAGCCTGCAGGAAATAGTCTTTCTCTGGTTGAAACATTGAACAGTGGGGAAGCTCTAGGAGAGGAATAAAATCCTTACATCACATCCATTTTGCTTGCATTTTAAAGCAAACCTCCCAAGGCAATGCTTAGTTAATTATTTTCAAGTTAGCAAACAAATATGAGCTCTTTTCATCAATGTTCCCATGAAGAATAAAAATTAAATTAAATACAAATTCTACATTTTATCAGAAATATTGTCTGTCTTCTGCTGAGGTGAAATCTAGCTCTCCTCAGATTCAAGTTCTGTAGTGCCATTAGGATTTGGTTCTGACTCATGCATTGAAGAAGAAAAGATGATTTTGTGACAATTTCTGAATTCAAAGTTCTTATTTTGTCTCTGTCTCTTTCTCCAGACGAAAGACCTGTACTTATGACTAAGCTTTCAAGCACTCTCATTTTGTCAAAAATAGTCCTCTATAATTTAAGAGCAGCTGCAACAACTACCTTGGCAAAGCAGCCAGATGCCAGCAGGCCTGCTGAATTCCCAGGGTCTTCCCAGGCAAAATTCCCCTTGCAAATCACTCCCTGCAAGGGGAAACCTCTGCCAGCCACAACGGACTTTCCCTGTTCCCTCTACCCATCAGTCAGTCACCTTTTCCCCAGAGAGTGGGATAAAGTCTCTTGTTGTTAAGGAGGTAGAAAACCCCCTTTTAGCCACAAGACTCCCCATGTGTGGCTGACATGAGCAGGTAAAGCTGGGAATTAGTCAGACAAAGTTCAACATCCCCCAGGAACTGGCCATGAACAAAGCAGGTCCTGGCCATGGGAAAAGATAAAAGACTGAGGGTGCAGAAGGAAAGAGAGAACAAAGCACAGGGACTGGAGTAAGAGTGAGCTTTGTAGCAGATAAAGGCAAGAGGGAAGGGGAAGAAGAGAAAAAGGGAACAATGACACTTTGTGTCTTTAATAAAGGAACTACTGTATAAAAAAAAAAAAGGTGTAGGTCATCAGTCAAACGTGAAAATGTCAATCACTGAAATGTTATTGTACTTGTTATGGTGAAAGATAAACTACTTTAAAAGGTTTGGATCCCCAGCTCCTTTTATTACTTGTGGCTTAGATTCACATAAAGCAATATACAATAACCTTAGGACTTGAACAAACTTGAAAGAAATAAAAAGCCATTTAGGCGATGATGATCAAAAGGACTGTAAATGGTCCCATTGTTTCATATGAAAAATTAAGAATTTTGCAGATAACTTCAATACGTTTGATCCTAAAAAAATGAAACCCATGTGAGAAACAAACAAAATGTCTGTCCATGAACCAATACAATTGTTCTGTGGGTGAGGGTACACTTAGTCAGGTGGATGCCTGAATTTAATTGAGAAATAGTTGAAATCACTAGACTTCAGTTAAAATGTAAATGTGTGTTTACTAACTTCAATTTCCTCTTAAAAAAATAATAAATTAAAAAAATCAGAATTATTTCAGTTAAAATCCCAAGACTGTAGGAGGGGATCTGAAAACATCAGACAGCCTGTCATTGTTCTGTGCACTGCAATTAACCTCATGCAGATGTTTAAACAGAGGCAAAAACATGGTCGTTTTGTACCCTGGCACAAAGTCTGCTCTCATCTCTGGCTCCCACAACCTCCAAGGTACAACAAGATGAAACTACAGGGGGAAAAAATCTGAACTGTAAGTATCCTACTTCATAATACCTAATTTTTTTTTGTCTTTCTGAAAATGCAAGCTTTTACTGCCTCTAAAACACTCATTTAATCCTCCCACACACATTTCTGCTTTCTGAGAGTGTACGCTTCCTCACGCTGAGTTTGTATCATCCGATGAAGCGACACAGCTACATCTCACCCAGCTTCAGGTTCTTCATGAATATTAAAACAAAGGAGACCGTGGGAAGGAAAGCAGAATATTGGAAAGGACATTTGAGGGAATCCTCTTAAGAATTACTGAAAATACCTCATAATATGAAAAGAAAACTAGGTCACATCCTTCGCATTTCTTATTCCTCGTTTCAAATAAAATATTTATTTTAAATAGTTTAATAAGGAAAACAGAGACAAGAACTGAGAAAAATCTTTAATTTCTCAGGAAATATAGTTCCCTCAGCACTTGAGAGGATTTCGTCTCAAGGCAAAGGAAGGAGCTAGGATGAAGGAGAGAACAGATATCTAAAGAAAAGAAAAAGAGTTTGGAAGGCAGATGTTTTTACTTGCATTCTGGCACATGAGGGATTTTGTTAACTTCAAGGAGCTCAGGTAGAGTCTTGTCTTTAATGAAGGAAAAAAAATAACCAAACAAAAAAAACCCAAATAATAACCCACAAAAAACACACACACAACCCTCCCCAAAACAAAAAAACAAAATTAAAAAACAAAACAAACAAACATACACACACCCAAAAAAAACCCAAAAAAACCAAAAACCACCAAAACAGAAAAACTCACAAATTCCCAAACCCACTAAATGACATAAATAGAGACATAGTGCCCTGTACTTATTACAGTAGTTTGAGCAGTAATATGTCCAGAGAGGCTTATTTGCTGAAATATTTTGCGTCATTGGAAATACCTGCAGGGATGTGAAGCCATTTATTCCCGCTTTCATTATGTCATTTTCCTCCCATCCTTCCCACAGACTATTTGCTTTGTGTCAGCCCCCACAGTTTTACCAAACCCTGGGCTGTGATTTGGGGATTATCATTATTTTCCTGGCTGTTTATATTACGGCAATAGGAAGAGGCATCAGCAAAGATCAGAAGCTCTCTGTAAGATCGTAGGAGACGGAATTTTCAAGGACATTAATTAAAAAAAGGCAGATGTAGCAAAGGGGAGAAAGAGATCACATCAGATCTCTCAGTGGTAGGTCAGGGCAAGAACCCTCTGGAAGCCACAGCCAAAAAAAAAGAGCTTTGCTTACCTCAAAAGGAGATGATAAGATCACAATGAGGAATATTCATGAAGCTGAGCTGGCCCAGAACAAAATAGCACCAGTGAAGCACAAAAGTGTATGAATGACAAATTCATAATGAGTTATTCTGAAATGAGATATTTACCTGTAGGGAAAGGTCAGACCTCCAGAAAACCTCTCCTTTGCTTCAGTCAACCAGACAGAGTGAGCAGGCAAATAATGAGGGGCAACCCTTGAGTGCTGCTCCTGAGGGAACAACACCCCCATCACCTCTGAGGGGAAAACAAGAGGCTCACAATACAAAATTCATAAGTGCACCTTGTAACCCAGAAATTGAGAACCCTTGGATAGCAGCATTCTATGGCTCAATAAGCATAATAACAACTAGTGTTCTTGTAGGAAATGGGAAGCATAAATTCATAGTAAGTATTGTTTGGGATGAATAATTCACCCAGTTCTAATTATTAGTTCAGGCCTCTGGAATGTTATTGGTGAACAAGCATCCCAAAAGCCTTCAGTAACAGCTGAAAAAGAAAAAAAAATTATCTGATAAATTTAGTGCTACATCCTGCATTAATAAAAAGCAATCTAGTTTATATACCTTCCCATCTCTCTATTTAGGAGTTCTGTGGTGTATTTTAAACACATGGAACTAGAAGACTATCTACTGGGTATAGGAAATTCAGACACTTTCTGGGAAGGTCACCCTGTTTCCCCATCTGTGATAGACTCTCCTGTCTTCCTGACTTAGAAAGCAAAATCTTTCATAAATAAAAGAGAGGAAGATTCAGAAAAAGGAGACTCTAAAAGAAAAAGTAACTGCCAAGAAATGTTGTCACACACAGCGTAAGTACAGAGTGAGTGGTTAAAATTTAAAAAAAAAAAAATTCAGCAACACTATGAAAAATAATTATAAACCANAAAAACCCTAAAATCCTCATTACAAAGCCAGAGTAGCCATAGCTATCAGATAACACTTAATAAAACACATCTAGTCATGTAGATGAAGTCATAGAATCATATAAAATACTTATAGAAAGATAAGGCCATTAGAAATACTTTTTGTTGTCAAATCTAGAAATTTTTCAGCTAATTAATTCTTTCTCCCAACAGGATCAATTGCTATGACATCATATTTGCAGGATTCACTTTTCATTTTTTTTCTTCAATTTTACTACCAAAAGTTCCCAGTAGGATAGTTATGTATGGCAGTACATCATATGAAGAGATATTAATGTGAACCATGCAAAGAACATCTCTTTCTGACATATGACCTCACTTTCTGCCCAGTCCACACCAAAAACCTGGTTGTCACTTCCAGTTTTAAAAGCTTGAAAAGCAGTTCAAGATTGTATGTGGATCAAAGCAAAGCTACAACAGTAAAGTCATCTGCTGAAATTATATTTCTCCCACTGCTGCATCACAGGTGCGTTGGGACTGCTTTTCTTGGAGGAAGGGTTTGTAGTTTTAGATGTGCAGAATTCAGATATCTTATATTCTCATTAAACTATGACTAATTGCAACGCATAACAGATGCAGCAATACAGCTTTNTATGTTGTCCTTTCACAGGCTGTGAAGCAGCCAATAAGGAAATGCTGTGTCAATGTTACTTTTCACCTCCTTTTTGCTCTATGGGTTCTGTGGATAGATTAATGGAGAGGACTGATTTCGGATGCCACTAAAAAATATTGTACCACCATAAGTTAGTTCTAAGATTGGCCACATGTCACAAAACCAACACAGAAAAATACCCTTTATTTCCTTCTACTTTTTCATAATATTAACTTCACATTTTTATTAGTCAATTTAAATCTTACATGTATGGGGGGGGGGAGGGGAGGGGAAGGGGGAGCAGTGTGAACAAAGAAAAAACCCTAAAATCCTCATTACAAAGCCAGAGTAGCCATAGCTATCAGATAACACTTAATAAAACACATCTAGTCATGTAGATGAAGTCATAGAATCATATAAAATACTTATAGAAAGATAAGGCCATTAGAAATACTTTTTGTTGTCAAATCTAGAAATTTTTCAGCTAATTAATTCTTTCTCCCAACAGGATCAATTGTTATATTTGCAGGATTCACTTTTCATTTTTTTTCTTCAATTTTACTACCAAAAGTTCCCAGTAGGATAGTTATGTATGGCAGTACATCATATGAAGAGATATTAATGTGAACCATGCAAAGAACATCTCTTTCTGACATATGACCTCACTTTCTGCCCAGTCCACACCAAAAACCTGGTTGTCACTTCCAGTTTTAAAAGCTTGAAAAGCAGTTCAAGATTGTATGTGGATCAAAGCAAAGCTACAACAGTAAAGTCATCTGCTGAAATTATATTTCTCCCACTGCTGCATCACAGGTGCGTTGGGACTGCTTTTCTTGGAGGAAGGGTTTGTAGTTTTAGATGTGCAGAATTCAGATATCTTATATTCTCATTAAACTATGACTAATTGCAACGCATAACAGATGCAGCAATACAGCTTTGGATAACAGCTTCACAAATGCCACATATGCTCTTTTATACTCTTAATTAGCACTTCCTTCCGAAGTATATGTGATGAGATTATTTGAAACTGCGGAAGTTCTACAAGAACCTGTAATATCATTCCATGCAATTTCCTGTTGGCACAAGTTCTGCACCTCCAAGAAGCACGAAAAACCTCAGGAATCCTCCACTAATGTGCAAAATGCATTGCCATTTCATAGAATCGTAGAATCGATTGGGTTAGAAAAGACCTCCGAGATCATCAAGTCCAACCCTTGATCCAACACCACTCATTACCAGATCATGGCACTGAGTGTCACATCCAGTCTCAGTTTAAAAACCTCCAGGGATGGTGAATCCACCCCCTCTCTGGGCAGGCCATTCCAATGCCTGATTACTCTCTCTAAAAAGGATTTCTTTCTAATATCCAACTCAACCCCCCTCTGGCAGAGCTTAAGCCCGTGCCCTCTGGTCCTATTGTTGACTGCCTGGGAGAAGAGACCAACCCCCACCTGGCTACACCCTCCCTTCAGGTAGTTGTAGAGAGTGATGAGGTCACCTCTGAGCCTTCTCTTCTCCAGACTAAACCCCCCCAGCTCCCTCAGCCTCTCCCCACAGGGCCTGTGCTCCAGTCCCTTCACCAGCCTCGTTGCCCTTCTCTGGACCTGCTCCAGCACCTCAATATCTTTCCTGAACTGAGGGAAATCTGAGAGATTTTTTCAGGTATCCAAAAATGACACAAAATATCTTTCTCTTTTTTCACCAGTCCTTGTTAACTCTCAAAATATACTAACACCTCCTATTAAGCCCTTTAATTATCACACTAATAATTATGTAATTAATAAGAATTTAATTGGCCAGAATATGTAGTATTTTAGCTTTTCTATAACAGAAGCACAATTAACCCCTCAGTCATAATCACAAAATGAGGACACACAGAGCTTAAGGATGTTCTGCACATAAGAATATGTCAGTTATTATCACTAAAAATAAGGAAGTCCAAAAGAGCTATAGCTTCTTTGTCCTATACTTGGGAGACACACTTGAAAAACTGAAGTAGGATTTCTTTAATCAAAAAAATGCCCTTATTTGAGAAGTAAGCATTGTATGGCAGCATGTTTATTTCAATATGGGATGAAATATTAACTTTTTCTATATTGCAATGGCTGCTCCAAGGGCACGTGGTACAAAAACATTGCACAAACATATTGGTTTTCTATAGCTGCAAAAATCTTTTTCATGTCAAAATGCTTCAACTGTCTTCAATCCCAAATGTTCATTTACAGGATATTTTGGAAGATGACATAGGCAAAGAGAAATTCTATCTCAGAAAAACTTCTTTTCAAAGCGTGACAGTCTCCCTGTACTGAATATTCAGTTTTCTGGCTAACTGTACCTCTAAGCTTGAGGAGTTTATACTTACTATAGAAACAACCAAAGTGAAATAAATAAATAAATAAATAAATAAATAATATATAAATAAAGCCAAAGAAAAATACCCATTTTATGGACAGGTAGCTGTCTTTACTGATGTTTCTCGTGCTTTTCCTGACACTTGCTGGGACACTCTCTAGGGAGAGAAAGTGTTCAGTACTGTCTGCTTATGTGACTGCTATCACATTTTTTTCTGAATTTGCTTTTTACTCTTACAAACACTTAATCCAGACTTGAATCCTAAAAACATCTTTTTTGTTTGGTTGTTTTTTTAAGAAAAACTCACCTAAGAGAAACATAAGTTCTAAGCATGTTCCTCTAAAACAATGGGGAAAAGATAAGTTAAAAAAATGGTTCTATTGTTTAGTATTGTTGATGGTGAAACAAAATCCCAGCTTTTTTCCCCCAATACCTTGTTCTTATTACCAATGTTAGACAATAAGTGGAAGTGTTCAGGAAAAGGTAAAGTCAATTTAGTTGAACTTGTCATCTTCAAGGTGTATTCATCAAAATGATGCACCAGATGCAAAAATTTAGTATATAGCTGTTGACCCTACTGAAGATTTTTAAGCTTTACAGAAGCACAGGTAGTAAAAAGTAAGCTTAGAAAGTCTGCTTGGCATAAATAAACTGCAACATGTTCATATCAGGACATAACCTACTATTCAGAAGAATTAAATCAACCCTCCTTTGGGCTAACTAAAAATTAAAGGTGCGGTACTTTTCTTCAGTTTGGCAAAAATTACTTGCATAGGCAGTAAAAGCTGTACTCTAACATATGAAAAAATTCTGTATAAGAGATCCTTGCATATTGATTTTCAAAAGTGGGTAAATTGCAGAAAAGGGCTTAATAAAAAACCTTTCTCTGCTTGGGAGTTGCACACCATGTTGTAATAAGGTAAGTACCAGGAGCAACAAATTTGACTCCATGGTAAGGAATTCCTCATGTTGACTTCGATGGATATTCCAATCCAGATGTGATGACCTCCCTGCTCATAAGCAAGCCTAGCACAAAAGCTCTGAGATTCAATGAGTTACAATTGTTACACAACAAGACTGGGAAAAAAAAAGGGGGTATAATTATGCCACTCTTACTTTGTTTGGTGGCTTGGGAGAGATCTCTTACCTCTAAGCTTGCAGAGGTAATTCAGGAAGGGTAAATCCTATTTGTAAATCAATTTTTGCAGAAGCCTTACATTACAGTTTTACTAGTGATGTGCCAAATCTCACCTGTGCACTGTCAGGTGGGCTGAAAGCTGGATTAGCAGTCTTCTACTCTTGGGGGTTTTTTCACAGAGGAAGACTTTTGTCTTCTTTCTGAAAATTCTTGTACTTCCAATGCACCAGTCAAAGCCTTACACTCTGCCTTCAGACTGATATTTGGAACGCTCTTGTGGCCTCCCACTCAGTTTGGAAATTAAAACTCAATATATAAGCGATTCCAAAACAATTTCCCTAATTATTTTCTCCTAAGTATCTTGGACGTTGTCACTTATCTTGTTCCCAGCTCAGTGGCAGCATTGACATTTACACTTTTGTCTGAGGATGGATTCACATATGTTCTTTCCTAAACTACTTCTGAGCCTGACAAAGTCTGATAAGCAACCAAATGCCATTTGGGATGGGGAGTCAGTGAGCCAAAAATTTTCTGGTATAGATGATGATTTTTTTACAGACTGAAAGGAGATAGATTTCTTTTACACTGTATCCCAAGAAAAGAGGACAATAATCTTGACATCCAGACAAATTGTTTAACTAAATCCCTCCTCAAATACCAGCTATTTAGCAGTCAATCTATAGCAAGTAGTAACAGCCATCCAAAACTCCTCTGCTTACTGAACACAGTCCTTAAACCCAACTGTTGATTTCACTTATATACATGTTATTATACAAAACTACCACTCACAGATGCTACCCCATAAAACTACAGACAAACAGAAACAGATGAACATACAGATAAATGCGTAGCACACATTTAGATATCAGGAGGAAGGAACAGAAGTAAAACACAACACAAGCTGTGTTCATTATTCTGGAACTTACCTGAAAATAGCTATATAAATAACTCTCCTGGGGAACATCTTCTCTGAGATCTGCTGTGGAAACTGCAGTATGGCTGTGCCATCAGGAAACTTGGGTTCTGATCTTTTCCAAAAGCAGAGATGTGACAGGCACTGCCACCCCCTGCCACTCACTTGACAGGTTTGGGATGTATGCTGATAGGGAAAATGCAAATATTGAGAAGTTTAATCATTTGTTTTTCTTGAAAAAGAAAGAGATATGTAAAATAACTGCTTGCTGCTTTTTTATTTTCTGTCAGTTCTATTAAGCAGCAGTACAAATAAACCCCTAGATTTTACAGCTGTGTTCTGAGGGCCTGTTTTCCCTCTGACAAACACTGGATTCCTTTTTGTGGTGGTGAAGTAACGTGACCTTAGGAACAGCAAACACATGACAAAGGGAACTTGTTAAACGAGCTTAATAAAGGTGATACAAGTGAGGTTAGTCTAGTTTAATATTGTATTTTACACGTTGCCCAGAGAAGCTGTGGCTGTCCCATCCCTGAAAGTGTTCGAGGCCAGGTTGGATGGGGCTCTGAGCAACCTGGGATAGTGAAAGTTGGCCCTGCCCATGGCATGAGTGTTGGAACTAGAGGATCTTTGAGGTCCCTTCCAAACCAAGCTATTCTGTAATTCTATGATTTACAGTCTATATGCCTGTTGATAACAAAGCACTGAAGCAAGACAAAATAGAATTTCACCTGGTGAAACCTTACAGGGCTTGATCCCTACAGGGTGCTGAATCTGTTGGAATCCTTTGTGTAGGCCAAGGGGGTGAAGACATAAAGAATGACACGAGCTATAAGGCAATATATTGGCAGGAAAGTGTTCATTTCTAGACAAAGAACTCTCAACCCTTTCAGGTAAATCCTACTCTCATGTCCGCAAGCATAGGAAGAGCAAGATGGATGGATATTCTTTCTCAGACCCAGGTGCACGGGAACAGAATTTGACTGTGCATGTTGGTGAATGAGATCTAAAGGACAACTGCCAAGTGTGCCAATTGCCTCCATAGTACATCAAAGCTGCATGAATTGATTCTTTCAACCACAGAGAATAGTGCCACTTAAATATTTGTTTTAGTAAATGCCTTGCTTTGCAGATATTCTTACCTTGACATGAATCACATGCAAACTCAGAGGCAGTTTTTGTTGAGTAAAAAGTTTCTCTCAAAATAGGTAATGAATGCAAGGTGCAAGAAGGTAAGAATTATCCTACTTTTAACAAGGGGGTGGCTGCAGCACTGGCTTTCTGAGTTTCAAGCAAATTCCTTCCTGCCTAACTTGGAAAAAAAATGCCTCTAAATGCTGATCAAATAGCCTGCTAGCTTCTGATTTTGTTTACAGAAAAAAATTACACTATGATAGCTCAAAGTGAAGTCATTCTGCACATCCATGAACCCCTGAATCTATATCCCCATATGTGCAGCAGCAGACAGAGCACACGTTACTTGTTGTAACCCTCAGGTTCACAACAAATAAATGAATGTCCACATGCTGTGTGACCTCTTTGTGAACGGTCTATAAATGCCCAAATAAGAAGTTTCCATAAATCAATAACCTGTGTTCTAGAAGGCATTTTTGTCCTTGCTTACGCTTGTGTCAGAGGAGAAACCGGGGCTATCACCAAGTTATTAGTAAAACCATCAACATGGCAAGCAAGGATCTTGGTGTCATATTGCATAGCTCTAGATGATCATGGTGATAAACAGCACTGCTTGAGAGTAATCCAGCATAGTCACTGGGATAAAATTCAAATAAATCATCAGGTATTCCCATCTACTAGCCCTACAGCATTTTTCAGGGCAGTGCTCAAAACACTCCCTTTCCACCCCCAACATTTTCTCTTTACAACCTGTTAAAATAACACTGTCTACAATTACAGGGTCATTTGTTATGCATGATATAATAGACTGCAAATATAAAAAGGCATTATCATTACTTTTGTCCTTTGTTCTTCCAGGCCAGAATATTGCATAGTTCTTTACTTTGACATTTATTGCTTTTAGATTGGTAATAGAATGGTTTGTGTTGCTCATTATCTTGAATGATGATAATATTAGAGTTTTGGGAGCCTGCGTTCCCTGTTAAGTAAAGCAAAGGCTTCATATAATTTACCAAAGGTTATTACTGGACAATTACCCACAATACAGTTCAAGTCTAATAAACGTTAGCCACATTCACTCTTAAATACCACATCTGTAGTCTGGGTTCTAGGAAACTGCAGAGAATGATTTATGTGTGTGGGAGGAGGAAGGGTGTTTATATGTGCAGATGTATATACATGGCTTTATTTGTATTTTTAGTGTTTACTAATGGGTGTCCTTAGAGAAAGGATTTAATGGAAAGTCACATCTAGCTGGGACTCTGAGCAAAGAACAGGAGGGGAAGAGGGATAGGGTGTAACCTCAGTTTTCCCCCATAGTATTAGGAATAAAGGACTAAGTCCAAATTTAAAGACATAAAAATTATATCAGATTTTGGTCTAAGACTGTTATATAACAGCCTGATGTATTAAATTAACCAAATAGCAAGACATGGAATTCAGAGCCTGATTTCATCCTTCCATCCCTTTTATCTCTGACCATAGTTAGCATCCCATCCTGGGCAGCAAGCAGGGCCCTGTTCTGGACAGGCTCCACCACCCTGCAACCTTGGGAGTGGCTCCATCCCTGGAGAGAGTGGCTGAGGGTTTTCCACCTGGGAAACTTGCTGGGTTGGGGATCCTGAACAATCCCCTCCATTTCTTAGACTTTCAGATGTTTATATGTATATAGCACTCTGCACACAGGCACACACGTGTATGCAAACACCATTTCCCCCTGTTCCTTTTCTGTTTGATACTCCAGTTTGCCTGCAGCCATTTATGTTCAATTTATGTTTATCAGTTCATTTCTCTAGCAGCTGCACTTTCAATGAAATGTTTCTATTTGGTGCCAAGTAATAGTAGCTAGAGTTATTTGCCCTATGAATCTCAGTAGATTAGTTTTTGTAATTTACATACATATCCAATTTCTACCAATTTTCATTGACAGTTTTCACTTTGGACTTTGTTTCATTTCTATTTTTGAGCTGCAACATTGTTTCAGACTTACAGCTCTCTGTAAACTTTACGATACACTCTGCATTATTGTAGTTATCTAGTAATGCAAAAGCGAGAGAAAACCTTTAACTCTAAATGTTAAAATAGTCTGCAGAAAAATGAAGTTAATGTTTCATGAAATAAATGTCATAATACAAAAAACGTATTTTAATGGAAATTTGTTCAAAGCCTCAGATGCTTCTTTTCTGACTAACATCAGTTACTATTCTTCACATGAATCACAAAACCCAGACTGATTAGGTCATCTGGTTCCCCCGTCTGACAATAAATAATTTTAAAAGCACGCAGATTTGCAGATATGATGAGGTGTGAGTGCAGCCAGCTGACACACCTGCCATGGGTCTGCTCTCAAGAGGGAGTGTGTTGATGGCTGGTATTTCTGATGCTCTTAGAGCAAAGATAAGCCGTAAACCAAGATAATACTCACCCATGCTGTGCTGGAAACGCTCAAGCAGATGTTCAGGTGAGGCAAAGAGAAGCACACAATTGCTGTTATTAGCTCACTTGATATTATAATGGGTGGACAGGTGCAGGTGGGACGTGCCCACCTGTGGAGCTGGGCAGGTTTGCTCAGCACGGGCCCGGTGCAGTCATCTCCCAGGGTATGGGAAGCCTTTCCAGGAGCTGCTGTGGGATTTCAACAGGCAGAGGCTGCACAGTTCCATTCAGCAGCAGTTCTCCCCCTGCACACAGCAAGCTTGGCCCCTCACCTCTCCCCCTGTGCACAGCAATTGGATGCATAACATCTAAAGATGTTTGGTGCAGGGCACAGCTCAGTGAGTGCAAGTGAAGCAGCACTGGTGCCTGGTTTGTTGCCTAAAATCAAAGAAAAATTCTATGGACAATTTTAGTATAGTAAGGTTGAGAGCATGTCTTTAATTATAGCACTTTAAGGTATATAAAATACATTAGCACACCCACACAGGATCACTATTAAAATTTTATAATACTACCTAATTATCATATCTAATGAGAAACACCCATCCAGAAAATTGTCCATCCCCAGGACTTTCCTCAGGCCTGCCTTTTGGCCCACATCCCCAAACTGGATAGGTGGTCTCCCATGACCCACCCTTTCCTTCCATTCTTCATCTTCCTCAGGTCTTCTGTCCCGCTTGGAACAAATTCAAGGATTCTGGGCCTTCTGAATAGCTTTGATTACATTTATATCAAGGAATGTTCTGGATCTATCTTGTTCCAGCACACTCTCTTCAGACTAGATGTACCTTAGCTTGCTAAATATCTACTGAAATCCTTGATGAGAAACATAAGCAACAGTTTGGAATACAAAAGTATTGAGTTAAAAGCTCTGTCCTAAAATTACAAAGTTCTAAAAGCTGCATTAAATTTTATATACTTATGAACCTTAAAGCATCAGACAGGTGCAGACCTGTTAACTCTGCAATTTTTTGTTAAAATCTGGAAAGGAGCAAGTGTTGTTTGGTGTTTGAGGAAGGCAATGAGCATTGTCCTTAGGGTCTCTCTCCCAGACCTGCAGAAACACAGAGTTATTCATGAGTATTTTCAAAATAGCCTGGGCAACTTTGAGATACAAATGCCATTAAAATTAAATCAGTGTGCTCATTACTTCCACCTGCTTTCAGGACTTCACCTTAATTTTAAAAAGCACAATGGCAGCATACATAATCAACAGCTCTAGACTTTCAACTTTTCCCTGTCCTCTGGGCTAGAAACTGGGAGTGAATTCCACTGCACAGCAAAGATACAAGATAGCAGACAGCTTTCCCATATAAGAAAAGAAATTAATTCCTCCAGGTCTGTGTATCTTGACAGAAAAAATGTATGAAATTCTTCCTGTACTGTCATCTTCCAATAAATGAAAAGAAAAAAGTCAGAAAAACATGTGTTCAAATCTAAGCAATAAAAAAAGCAGCTACATTTTGATGAACACTGTTGCATTCAGAGGAACAACGGAAATGTTCAACCGAGGAGTCTTGATAACAAAGCAAGTTCCAAAGAGATTATTTTCTTTTTTTTTTCCCCAAATTGAGGCAGGATCCTCATAAAGTTGGAGAGACTGCACAGAATCTTATAACTGAGCTGCACATGGGCTACGATTCAGCCAGGAGGGAGGGCAGTCATCGTGGAGCTTGGTAGCCAAGCTCAGGTCACAGAAGACTAAATCAAGCAAGGGTAAGTATTATTGATGCTGTCTTTCTCCCCAGTGGATACTGGTGATGGATGTGTTTCAAATGCCAGTGATTTCAGCCCTTGTTCAGTATGATACAAGCTTTGCATTACATTATTGGCAAACACCTTGCTGCTATTTGCCACTACACTTCCATTTGGTGCCTGTCCATCTGGGCTTGCAAGCACCTGCCTCTTTGTTTTTCCCTTCCACTGGCAGTACTTATTTCCCCAGTGAGCAGGCAAACATAGCAAACTTCTCAAATGAAAGTCACCTTGATGCCTAGCCACATTTTCTTTTTGTCTTGTTCAGTCTATTTTAAACTCAAGTTCTACTGATAGGCTTGTATGTTCATTTTAGTTTATTTTCATGTAGTAGATCCTAAAACATAGGAGAGTCCTTTTTGATCTACTTGTGCAATTTACACTTACACATCCCCTGGTCAAACCCTTAAAAGGTTTCAACTCTCTCCAAGCCTCAGCCAGCATTGGCTGCAGGGAGTTTCTTGCTTCAGGTACCAAAGAAGAGCTTTGAATTTACCCTTCTCTCCACCCAAACACAATGTCTGGTCCCATCCTTGTTCTTAGCCCATTCATATCAGGGTGTAAAACAGCAGAGATAACAGTTCAAGTCCTGCCTGAACCTACACATCTGCCAGGACAGAGAGTAACTAACCTGTTACAACTGTCCTGAGGGGCAGACTTTAGGGCTGCCTTTTCAAGCTATACCAGTTTGCATAAAGAACAGAAAATGACAATTTTCTCTGCTTGAATTAACTATGTTCCCTTAAAAAATGGCATCATAAATTCAATCATTAAGATTTCAGGCTTTTCTGATACACAGCACCAGACATGGTACAAGAAACAACACTCTCAGCACCACAGCAGAAGTTCACACCTCTACCACTAGAAACAACTTGCAACAGCAGCTTCAATTTGCTGTGGAATAAATATAAATACACATCCCTTTTTAGACCCCTGCAGGAACACTGCTGCAAAGGAGGACCCGCTCTGCTGACCACAGGAACTCACTTTTAGTCCCAGAGACCTTCAGGTGACTAAAATCTGGCAGCAAGGACTTGCAGAGCTTCCAGGTGCAGCAGCAGCACGTTTGAATTCATGCAATTCATTATCCTTGAAGACACTCTTCAGCAGGTACCAGGCTAGCACTGCCACTGCACAATTTTTCCTCAGTGGGAGAAGTCAGGATATCCCTTGTTTCATATGTTCTAAACTAGACAGGTACCAATATTCCCATTTAATAAATGCATTCAGGAGCAAAAGCTTCAACAGAAATGTGTGCACAGGTAATAGTTCTGTGAATTGGCAATGATTTTGCCTTGTGGGCAGGATCCTAAGGCCTGAGCTAAATGGATGTGCTTGGAATTTAAGCATTTGGGTTTCAACATTATATTGAAACAATGAAGGGTTATTAGTCACTATCAAAATAAAATATGTAGTTACACGTGGAAGGAATTGAGTAAGCAAGGGTATGAGCAGAAAATTACAGTGTTCACATATGGAAAAGTGGTGTGCTAATCTCTCCTGGCATAACAGGTCTTCAACAGGAGTCCTACAGCTGGAAAGAAGTTTGACTTCCCTAGGGAAACAGAAGTCTTGTTTAAAAGGAAAATATTTTTGTTGTCCGAGGGAAAAGTTTTTCATGGAAGACTTTTGCGACCCTAAGAAAACAGAAACCATATTTATCTCCTAGGGAATTTTACTGTTACATGGCTGAATTAAACATTTTAAAGTCTATTCATGTTTTGATTTTTTTTTTTAACAAATAGAACATAACTAACAAATGTTTCCTAGTCTTATTCTTTTTTGCAGAAACAATGACAAGTAAATCAAATAAACTTTTAATATTTCTGTCTTTTGCTGGTTTCTATTCATCTTTACCTGCACAGGAGTCATCTGGAAGAGTGTTCTCCTGACTGCCTCTTCCTGAGGGTTTCACCTTGGGCGGCCACTGGGAAGAAATAGGTTTTCTGTGCCCATTATGTCACCCTAAACTACAGCCCAATTGGTTGCCTGAAGAAGTTCAGATGAGTCATTCAGAACTGCTCATTTCTTGTCACTACCAGTGTAGAAAGAGGTGAGAAAACCAAGTGTAGAGCTACATCTACTGTAGATGCCTAAAGTTATGTGAAATTAATCCTGCCAGATATTTCTTTTTATGAATGGTATTGACTAAAAGATCAATGCCCCTAAGAAAGACAAAAAGCTGTTATTTTTATTTGCTGCAAATTCTGGATTAGGTTTTGATCCTAACTCCGTTCTTGTTAATATTCAAGAAAGTGTAATCTGTGTGAAAATTACTGGAACATGAATTACTGCCTTATAACAGGTGTAGTAGGAGCACAGATCCGGTCATCTAGAAATTTGATTTATGCTGCATATTCAAGGCAGTCCAGGGAGCTGCAGTACATCATGGTGAGGGATCAAAGTGGACACTTTATAGACTTTTTATGCTTAAATATGTAGTACCTCAATCTTTAGCATAAGCTGCAGGAAAGCTGCCAGATTTGATTCTGCAAGGCCTTCTTTTGCTAAATTACTTCCATTTTAATTGGTGGTGAGGGGATGGACTCCCAAATCCCTTCTGACAGGTTGATGCTATGATAAAAGATCTGCCTGGATGAAAGGTTCAAAAAGGCACCTAAAACTTATCAAGTCAAAACAAGCTGTTCCCTTGTCGAATCTGGTACCCAACTCCTCTAAACAGCATCTCAAATCAGAGATAAACCTGAAGCATTATGTGTGTAGGGTTTGGGGAGAACGCAGGGGGCTGTGAAGCACCTCTCCCCTCCCCCTCTCCCACTGCAAGCGAGACAGGGAGATGCTGTTTGGAGAAAATCCACATGGATCAAGGGATTCCAGCAGAAAAGCTGTTTCAGGACTGATGTATCAGTCTGGCAGAGGTATGTTTGTCACCTCCCTGGGAAAAGGTTTGGGGAAGCGCAACATACCTGAAAAAGGATGGTGTATGTGTAGGGACATGGTCCCTTCTCCAGCACACAGGGCTGTGCAAGACAGGAGAGAATCTGGAGATCCACATCATGAAGGCCTGGAGACTTCCTTTCCTTAAAAGGTAAGGAAAAGGAGATAAAGCTTTCCTTATGAAAGCTCTGGGAGAGAGAACATTGAGCTGAATGCACCCCAAAAAGTCATTATTGCTTTATACATATTTCTCCAACACCTTGCACTTCTGCAGAGATCAATTTCCACTCTAGACAACAAGAGAGTAAAGCTCACCTCTTCCTTACCAGTCTGTAGAGGAGAGGTGAACAATGCTGTGAAAGCTTCCTGCCTTTCACTCTTCAAAGCAGAGCAAGATCTCACAGATCTGAGGTTTGTTCGGTGTATCCCTGAAAAGCTCACGCTTGTGCCTTTCTGAATCTTCAATTTGGCTGTCAAGAAAAGAACTTATTTTAGGTTGATGCCATCATCATTTATCGAGCCACAACTATGGAAAGGACTCTCTGACTCCTTCTGGGAAATGGTTGTCTAAACCAAAAACCTCTACATGAACAGCTGTCACTGTAAGACAAATGGGGGAGATATCAAAGGAATAAAGTTTTATATTAGCAAAATCCCTTTTTATTCTAAGCCTGACCTATAACTTCTTTTGAGTTGCAGGCATTAATAAGGCAAAGAAAATAGTAAATAAACAAAACTAGCAGAAAATAAAAATCTATAATTTCAAATGTTGTCCTCATCAATTTTTTCAACCTGGAGTAAAAACCTTCTGAAGCCTGACCTTTAATTCAATATAATCAGAATCAAAACCAAACCAAACAAACAAACAAACAAACAAAAAGACTTAAGCATGAATCATGTTTCTTCAGAACTCTCCCTTCTGTTTCATTCAGAATTCCATTCAAAATCCTATTCTTTTACAATCCTTGCCTGCTATTTGAGACAGGTAACTCTAGAAACACTGGTGCTGCTTTAGGAAGACAGAACTGTGTTACTCCTGCTGCAATTCTTAGTTGTGAGAAAAGGGAAATACACCTGGAGGGACATCTACTTAACGAGCAAATTAGAAAGCAGAGAACAGAAGATGGGTTGTTCTTTCTCCTTGTGTTGCAGTTGTCCTTTACACACATCAGCATTAACTCAGCTTCTCACTCAGCCCACCACAGATCTCTGTAAGGCACAGGCACTTCCCACGTTCCTTTCCCATTTGTGAGACACTAAGTAGAAGGGCATGGCAGTGGCACATAAACTCCAGTAAATCTTTTGATCTCCGTAGCTCAAACATAAAGGGGTACCTCAGTGAAAGTACTCCTACAGGGCAAATATAACTGAGGTTATATCCCAGAAATAAATCCCAAAGCAACGCTGCATGTAACAAACATGACAGAGCTTATGAGCTTCTAAATTCTGAAAGAAGTGATATGCTGCCCTGTGCTGGAGGATTTCTTCTTGTTAGAAGAAAAGATAGCTGCTATCACAACAACAATAACAACAACAAAGAATAAATAAATAAAAGCAAACAACAAACAACTAACAACAAAGTATATTTTATCTAAACAGCATTACACAAGTTCATTCTTACTTCTTCTCACACACCTTCTCACTCAGGCATGTTTCTGTGCATGACATATATGGAGTTCACACCATAGGAAGAAAAGTAAAAGAGCAAAGAGAATGAATGTGCTGTGTGTAAAAGCACACAGCAGTTCTAGAAACCTTATTGAAGCTTCACTTACTGCTCTCCAGCACACACACATTGTAGCAATACCCTCCTTACCGAAAAAATCCTGCATGTAAGACTAGTTTCTGAAAGGAAATCTGTTGTTCACGTATAATGAAGATTTCTGAAACCTTTTTCTTGACAATGACACTGTCTCTCTCTTCCACCTTTTCCTTTAGCTGATGACTTGCAAACATGGATCTTTTATTGTAACTTCATTTGTTTCTTACTTTTTAATATAAAATCAGGTACTATTGTACTTGAGCTGCAGAAACAAATCAAGCTGATTCTCCTGATTTGGGCAACAATGATTTTATTTCTTGAGTTTCTACATCCAAATTGAGCAGTCTGTGTTTTTTGGGTAATCCATCAACCTAGAAATGGTAATCCTGCATCTGGGCTCTCTTTTCCTGTGTCATCCCTTTGATCCCCCATTGAATACATTCTTTGTCATTCTTTGTACCAAAGTAATGAGTAGCTTAGAAATGCATCTACTGCAAGACAGATAAAAGCACACTGCAGACAAAGGTGTGGCTAAATCCTCCTCCTGAGAAGCACCTGGCCAATTTGATGCTGTTCACTCCCTCTCCAAGAACAAACTCACTTTTCTTATTTATCAACCAAGGACCACAACTGGTGGCACAAAACATGCAGGACGTGCATTAGATTTCCCAGTTTGCAATGACCTTTATATGAAGAGAAAGACAGGGGAGTTTTCCCAGGAGCTGTAGTGTACTTGCAGTTTCTATTTTAAAGTCACTTTGTCTTCTTTGAAGAGAAAGTCTGTTAAGTCCAAGAGTAATGAACATATTCACATTGCTTTGAGATTTGCTGTTCTTGGTGGCATATCCTACAGTGCTTACAGTTCAGATTTGGATTCACTTGAAAAACACAAATCCCAAATTGTAGTGTGTTCAGATTTTTTTTTTTACATACCTGAAATTTAAATTACCTATATAACTCCTCTCAGACAGGTTTTAATTATTCACTATTTTAAATTATTCATATTTAGCATAACCCCTGAATACCACCCACTGGGGTATTTTTTAAGAAAGTAATTTTACAAATACCATGGGACTGTAAACCTAGAAAAGCCCTCCTACATTGCCAAAACCAGTATTGCACTGCTGTTAACAAACATTCATCTATGTTGCAGTCCTAATTTCACATACTTCCATTATAAACTTTTTTTCAAGGATTAAAATTCTGTTTTGTCTTGTAGAAAGGGCAGGGCTGAAAGAGAGCCATGCCCATGAGCATCTCAGATGTAGTTAGCTAGCCAGAACCTCCTTGCCTCAATAATCTGGTGTTTGTAGGAGAATTTCTAATGTTGACTGAGCTGAGCCATCTGCTTGCTACTCATTGAGGCTTCTCCAGGGGCAGCTGGAAGGGACTGTCCTCCAGGCACACCTCCTGTGCTGACCTCTCTCAAGATGGTGTTGCTCTGGTTTGAAATTGCCTGGTAGCTTCCATATTTTTTCTTAGATTGTGTAAAAAAGAAAGAGTTGAAAGCATTATCTAGGCAAAAAAAAAAAAAAAAAA
>VXBX01009581.1:632202-659039 GCA_013400415.1 Scytalopus superciliaris
AAAAAAAAAAAAAAAAAAAAAAAAAAAAAAAGGAAAATAGTCTCTCTCAATTCTATGTTGAATTTCAAGCCATATGTCTACTCTTCTACTGCTCCAGGGATCATTCAAACAGGGTGCCAGCAGAAGTGGATCAACAAGCATCGGCTGTCTGGAAGGAAGACAGGAGGCAAATGTCTCAGTGAAGGTTTAACTCTAGCACTGCTTGCTACTGTGACAGAATCCAACATTTGTCCTGAGGATAGAGGTGTATCCTTACAGTACCTCCACACAGGCCCTGTCACCATCACTCTTCATGCAAGAGACTGAAAAACAGATTTTTATAAGGCATTTAGGTGATGTTTACTTTTTTGTTGTTGCTTACTCTCATATTTCTCTCTTTGGATCAAAATTGTTTGCATGCCTTTCAATTACCAATGCAGCTTCTACAGGACAGACAGCAAGTTGCAAACTCCTCATTATCTTCTCTCCCCCTCATCATTCCAGTAGCAGGGACACTCTCCTGAAGTCAGAAATACAGTTGTCCTCTCTCCAGTTCCCACTAACATCCCAGATGAGAATGACAGCCCCTACTGCTCTTTCTACTTAACTCCAGTCTGTGCTTGAAATCTCATGGCACAGCCTGCATTCCCACCCTTGTTCCCACAATTCCAAATCTCCTGAGCAATATAAAAGCCAGCTGCATGCTAAATATATGAAGTAATTAAAGAAAGATAAATGAAACAGGAAGGTTTTAATGTCCTTTGCCCTGGACAGTCTGGAATGGAGGCATCCAGGTGGAAGTGACACACTTATTTAAAAGGCCAGTCATGTTTTTACCTTGAATGAAGTGGGAATCAATTATTGCTCATATGTTAATATAACTAACCCTAAGCAGTACCAAGGTCCAAGGATGGTGTATGTGTGTATATGTTTGCTTCGAATAATGACTTTACATTTTGGATATTTTTTTGTAGTAGGTTTTGTTAGAAGGGTCATGACTTGATTCAAGCTTTTCACAGCCATTGAGATGTGGAAAGCAAACAAGACTCTACTAATTGATACTAAGTCTTTACACTGATGTTTCAGCAGCCAATTATTGTGTCACAAATAACAAAAACAATAGGAAAGTTAAGTTATCATACTAATAACATTTCAATACACAAGCTCTGCTTTCTGCTCTCAGAAAACCAGGGTCCTGGATCAGGTTTACTTTACAGAAGTCAAGACTGTAGGGACAGACAACCCCAAAGCAAATTCTGTGTAGTTCTGAGAAAGCCAAGACTATTCCAGATGAACAGCCTCATGATTGGGTCTCTTAAAGACACAAGCCAGCACAACAGAGTCTAGCCAATGCACAAATATCAACCACCAAGAATAGCATCCAACTTCTACAGCACCTTATCAGGGAAACACAGCAACACAACTGCTCAAATTGGGGTACATCTGTATAGAATTACCTCACTTCCTTCTCTTGCTCATTCTCTGGTCCAAGCAAGCAACCTGTTTCCAGCCAAGCAGGGCTACCTATATTCTTGTTTCAATTTGGCAACCAAATTTCTTCAGGAAGCTTCTCAAGTTTCTTTGCTTGTTTGTTTTGTTTTGTTTTACTGGGGCTTTGTTGTGCATGTGGGTGTTGTTTGTTTTAGTTTGTTTCTGAGGGAGGGAGAAGCAACTGTTTTAAATACTAAGCTATTGCTTATAAGAGTGTTTATATTCCTTTCAATATTTGTCTCACAACACACAGGAGCTTTAACAATGGACATATAAGAGATGCTCTTGGCACGGTGTCTGGCCCTTTACAAACATCCCTTTGCAAACATCTTTGTTTGCTGCCAGTGGCAGGCACTGAAGTCTGAAATCTGGACTCAGTCAAGACTTGGCAGCCTCCAGGTGGAAACACAACCCACCATCTGCCAAACCAACGCCCTAACAGATTATGCTGTTACCCTTTCTCTCTGCTGGTGTCCAGCAGCAGCCCAAACAGATGAATTGCCATTGTGTTGCTCATAAAGAAGGCAGTACAAATGATTCAGGCTATTATAATGATCTTCACCTGCTCTGCACTCATGTAGGGGCTTGGTTTGTGTTCAGCTTTTGTGTTCATATCATCCTACTGGATAAGATCGTGAGTGTTTGTGTGGCTGTGAGCACATGTGCTCACCAATTTTTAATAGAACAAAGACCTAGCACAGAAGCAATTATTCATAGGCTTTATACTGTCTTTGCCATCAGGCTTTTGTGGCATTTGTACAGCTCTTTTGCCTTTCCCACCCTGATTAAATCCAGGTTATTTGGTAAGTTCTTTGGCGAAGTGCTTGGGTGAAATTGGTTTATATTTCCTAAACAAGGTCAACAAGACTTGTCAGCAGGATGAGTTGTAGGAGTTGCTCAACTTGCTGGGAGATGCCCCCCAAAGAATAATCAATTCCCTAATTGTTTGGGTTTGTTTTTTAATGTGGCTAGGTTAATGAGTTTCTAATTCAGTTCAGGCAGTATTGCTTTTAGGAAGCTTACATAGTTTGAGGGATAAGGAGGAAGGTTGACTTTAAGCTGTCAGAGTTAAAGCAATGTTCCTGCTTGTCTCTGCTCCTGCCCTCCAAGAGGGCAAACTCAATTTGGTGTAAATACTCCTACATCAACACATGTTAATATAGAAAGTGAAATGAGCTATTACAATATGATGCATGTTTTCTGTGCTTTTAACTGGAGCTACATCTAGAGCTTTTACTCATGTAGTTAAGTCAGACACAAAGATAATTTTAAATATACCAACTGACACAGTTATGCAAATAAATCTTCCCAGCCACAAGGCTGGGCCCAGAATTAAGGCCTAAGAAAACTGAGCATTACTGATGTCAATTATTTTTTAGCTTTCCAGTTGGCTCTGACAAACACAAAGCTCTGATTTTGCTGATACTGTTCTGATCTCATCCTTCAAAGACACTGACAACTATCCATGTCAACAAGAGTCTGCAACTGAGAGCTGATTCTGGCTTGTACTGAGGAGACAGGTCTGCATCAATATGAAACTCCCTTAGTGCCAGAGAACTAAACATCAACCCAGTTGGTGCTATTTCATCCATGACGAGACATCCTCACTTCAGAGCAGCACTGTCTGTGTCCTGTGCTGCAAAAGCCAGCCAAACAGCTTCCCAATAAATCCAGCCCTCAGTGGACAAGCATGCAGAGAATCTTTTGCAGTATTTAACAATCAGAGTTGTGCCTGTAGCGGTGCTCCACTCTGCTGAATGGAGATTTGTGGACACTGAAAGGCTCTCATGTTTTGAACACTGCAGAGACTTTGCATGTTGCTTTTTCTTTTCCACACCACACCCCACACCACCCCCCGCCCAGGCTTCTTTTCCTTCCTTTTTTTTTTTNAGGTACTTGTTGTGTTGTTAAATATGTCAAGAAGAAACTCAGATAAAACTTGTGCCTTGCTCAACAGCCACAAGCACAACCCACTCCTTTCCAGTGACACCAAGCTGAGGAAGACATCCTATGTAGCAGTATGATTACAAACTCATGACCAAAGGATAAATCAGGTTGAAAGGAACCTCAGAAGGTCCATGTGAACTTGAGAAGCAGTGAATCAATACTCCATTACAGCCAGTAGATCACCTGCTGCTTTGTATACATATTGCTAATTCAAGGAAATTGGATTAAAATATTTTCCCAGAACTTCACTGTGAGGGACTTCCTGAGTTATGACCCCTGTGTTTGTCAAACCTCACCACAGGTGTTGAATTGCTCCAGTCTGATACAGTACCAAACCACAAACAGGAAAGTGCAAGTTACGACTATTGGCAAGAAGTTTATAGGAAGGACTTCAATGAACACAAGAGGAACAGACATGAGGAACAATAGCCAGCAGACGAAGGCACGGTCTCAAATAACATTCAGTCTGTCCAAGGCCTCTGAAACCTTGCTCAGTACCAACCAAAGACAAACTGTTTTCCCTCTTAATACCAAACTGGGCACTGAGCAGCCTTATGTAAAAGACATGGCATTGCTCCCTTTGAAACACAGCTGGGAGGTGTGGATAGTGTGGATAGCATTCAACCCTCCAAGTTTGCCAGCTAATGTCGTGTTAATGTCTTCACAGAAAGGACGTACATTCCAAGCCAGTCAGGGTATGCTTTTCAGTGACAATCAAAACAAAATGTGTACCACAGCCAAATAGATACCTTCTTTCATTGTCCTGGCAGCTCTCCCTCTTATCTGTAGGCCTGTGTCTTTGTTAGGTTCATTTTCCCTGTGTGCAGTAGAAATCTCATCTGTTGTACCAAGAGAACAGCTACCTCTGTTTCGCCCTTGGCAGCCAAGACACTGAATCTCCCCAGTGGCTCCTTTTTTTGTTCTCTCATCCCCTGGCAGCTATAGCATTTTGTTATCCATCCAAAATGAATGAGTGGCTCACTTGGTTTGGATTTTACTTTGGTATTATTTTCTCCCCTTTGGGAGTATGATCTTGAGGTTGTTTGCTGAAGACAAAACTATTACCAAGTCCAAACTGGCTCCCTTTATTTCTGACCATTTATTTCTGGCCTCGTGTTTTAGCTCACTTTGTTCTCCTCAAGCCAAACAGTTGTTTGCATTTATAATGCCTGTAACTGGGCTCTTTTTGCCCAGCTGCCTGCTCATGCACAGTGCCATTGCTCTGGATCTGTCATTCATTAAATTATTGTCCAGGATATCCAAAGGCATACAGTTTTCAATATGGCCATCGACTCTCAAGTATCCATTGGCGTGAACGTCCCCACAACTTCTGGATAAGTCTCAGCAGCAAAATCCAACACCTTCTTTGAGTAGCCACTACTTCATTGAGGACAACTGGATCAAGCATATGGCAAATAGCTGGGGAATAGGAACCACTTGCATATAGTAGAGTTTAATTCACCCTCACTCACAAGTCAACATTCAAGGCAGGAGGGCAAATCACTTTAAATATTCAGTATTATAACACTGGCACAAAACCACTGATTTTTGCTGTGTCTGATCTTATTTTCATCAGTCTTTCAGCTAGACAATTTTGCATCCTTTTCTGTTTGTTCTAGTGCTTTCTACCTTAAATAGCATCACTAGTTCCAAGGGGACTACTCACAGCTGGTGAGTTAAACGTACTGCACTTTGAACACAAGCAAGTTTTCAGATTGTAGAGCAAAGGGACAGAATCCTTTTCTACAGCTGCTTCCTATGGCACCTCATATGATATTTACACTCTGCTAATTGTAAATACCACTTGTCTTAATTTTCTACTTATCAGTTACAAAGAAATGAAATATCTTATAAGTCTACCAATAAGGGAAAGACATCATTTTCCTTTAGAAGACGTACTCTGAAGTTATGTCAACACATGTTTACCTAAAGGTTTTAAACACCATAGAAGTGAAGGAACAAACACCACTCCTAGGGCTTTGATCTTAACAAATTTATTTTTCATGTATTAAATTATCCATAAATGTTGATGAAAGCAAAATGATAATTCTGCAGCACAGTAAATAAAATGCAATTAAAAGCAGCAGTGTAGCAGCACACCTGGAAGTTCCATTGATGTAAGACTGTGACTCAGCAACAGATTAACACAACATATCTCAGAAACACTAGTGTAATATCTGCAAAAAAAAAGCTGGCAGATTAATTACGGCATAAGCTTAGTCAAATTACAAAAATCTCAGAAAGGTCTGACTCCGCAACTTCTTCTTAATAGAAATAAAATACAACCATGTCTGCCAAACGAAATAAATTTCCTCCTGGTAAATCTGCATATGCAGGAAAAGCTTTTCATTATACTGCATGGGCACATGATTTTAAGTGCAAACTTCCTTGTGCACTGGTCACAGAGATCTCCTATACAAGTGAAGTGAAGCAATGTTGGCTTATAACACCATCTCATCCTTCCAGCAATAGTAGTTTTCACATATGTACCATATAGCAAAAGAATATTAAGTAGTCCTGTTGTGACTGATAACAAATGAGGTTGTAAGCTTAACATATGGCCTGGAAGCTTTAGAAATGTTTGTCTCTAAAAGTTGGATTAATGGAGCTTGCAAAGACTCACTGAAAGAAAGGTGCCTTACTGGCTCTTTTGGTATCAAACAATCACCCACCCCACCCCCCCAAAAAAAAATAAAATACAGGCAACCTTCACAAGGTCATTACCCTCATGGATATTAATGAAATCAGGACTGTCACATCTTAACAGCTAATGGTTTTCTTCTGGTTTTTTTGCCTTACAGTGACCACAGAAGCAAGTGTGAAGATCTGCACAGATCAGAGATGTAGAGACCCAGCTGGGGATGGTTTTGAAGATCACAGGGGCAGTTCATCTGAACACAGTAGGGTGGACCTGGTGAAGGGAGTGGCAAAACCAGCTGGAAAAGAAGCAAAGAGTATGTAATTACCCACCCTCTCACTAATGCATCACAGAACTTTTACTGAAAGGTTAGTCCAAACCAACTTGAGTCCAAGACTGAAAACTTCCCTAAGACCACCAAGTGAAAAGTAACTGTAAATCAGTAAGAAACGAAGTCACAAGAATGCACTCACTGACTCTCCCTGCAGAAACAGCTTTAAAACCTCACTTGAAGGACACAGGAAGAATGCAAAAATTACCTTCACAGGTGATGCTGAAAACTAGGGCAGTACTTGCAGCTGAAAAAATAATATATTTTATGGCTCCGAAAAAGATATTGTTTGTAGAACATATCAATATGTTTAATTAGAAGGCAAATTAAGAAAAAAAGAAAAAAAAAGTAGGAGCATCCTGCCCCACAGAACTCACACGTTCAGGAAACACTCTGGACAAGCCCTGAGCACCCCAGGATTGCTTGGGAATGTACAGCCCTCCTGGGCTGTGTAAGACTTGGGTGATACAGGGGTAAGACATTACAATTAATTCTGTGTCCTTCTGGATAGAGACCTGAAGTAGGTGGGGAAAAAAAAAAACAAAAAAAAACCCCAAAAAACCAGACATTAATAATGGCTTGAAAAGACAATTTAGGACAAAACTGGAAATAAAATGAACTGGCTCATAACCTGATGGGTTATATGACAGCTCTTTATCAGTAGAGCACTGAAAAAGGAGAAGGCTGCAAGGAATAAAGATCAATTAAATGAAATAAAAGAGAGGAAAAAACCCCACAAGATCAGCACCAAGACATTTCTAGCGGTGAGATGCAGAGAAGTCTGTCAATAGAAATGGTGCAGACTCCCTCAAGAAACTCTTCTTGAAAAAAAAATCCTCATGCCTGAGGGGTGTATAAAAGAAAGCAAAGTAGTGCTGCTGGGGGCTAAGATAGATGACCTCTCATGTTTCGTTGTGCCAAGCTCCTGGCACTTACACTACCAAACTAACAACCACAAGGAATGCAGCCAGGAGTCAAAAATCCAGTACTTAAGGGATTGTTTGCAACATAAGACCACAAGTAGAGAGAGGCACAACAAGCACCTGATCTGGCTTTTACCATAGGGTGTTGAAAGAACACAGGGATGTAACAAACTGGGGGAAATGGAGCTGTCAGGGGAAAGACATGATGAATTTCTTGCATCCACTCCCCAGGCCATTGGCAGGGATGAGAAACTCAGCTAGATTGGACTTTCACCCACGACTGCAGATGTCATTTTCCTAGAGAAAGGGTATACCAAGCTGAGCAGTCCAGTCACATCCAAGAGACTGAAGAGAAAACTTGCTGTGTGACTGCTTCAGATAAAAATGCAGCCAATGTTATCTGGTTAACTTAGAGATCAGGAGGAACATTAAATAATTAGAAGCATTACAAGATGTGTATCTCTCTGGAGATACCCCATCTCCCACATAAGGTTGACACAGGAAAATCTGTGGTCTTCCCAAATCTAGACAGAAAGGAGCCCTATGGACAAATTAAATATCTACTCTTTTTCTCCCAAGAAAAAAACCTCTTTTTTCTTTTTTCTTTCTTTTTGTGAAGATTTTCCCTAATAAGTAATATTTTAAATGCACCTATTTGTCACTATCACTTGACATTGTTGGAACATCAATGCCTTGCAACCAAAGCTCACATCAAAAGAAAACCTTCACCTTGAAACAAAACAGGTGTCATTTGGCTAAACTGCAAAGAATATGAAAGAAAAAGAATTGCTGAATGCCAAACACCTCACACAAAAGTAAAATGCTTGTTTTTCCTCATGAACATTCAGTTAATCCCAGAAGCACAGAAAACAGCACCACAAAGGACATCATTAGGTCAGTCAGTCCATTCTTCTTGTTCAAGGTAAAAATCAACTATTCTAAAATGCAGAACGTGTAAATTAGCATTCATTTTAATGTGCAGGTGCCTTTCACTACTTTTCGTGCTGTGGTGACAAAGAAAAGGGGACCAGAAAATATTGAATCCACATTTCAATACAACAACAAATAAAATATTTTTTTCTCTTGTTTGAGACCAGAGTGCAAAATCTTTCAAATCACTGTAGTGAAGTGTGAGGGATGTACCAAAACTGAAGAACACCATTTAATGAAAGAAAGGAACACTGAAATGAGTGATTTGTTGGATGCTGTGAGCAACAGCAGCCAGGAATCCTTTTCAGAAGCAGTCAGAACAGCTTACAATGGCTCATAAATCTAAAGCTGGGGGAGGGAAACAGAGACAGAAATAAAGTAAAGAAAACACTTTAATAATAGGGAATCTCCTTCATATGAGGGAAAGAGATAAGCCTTACCCAGTGGTGTCAAACAGCAGCATGTTTAGGCTTTTGCTCAAGCATAAGAAAGTTGACACAAGGAGTGAGATGGGTTGAGAAAATCCATATCCACAACAGGTCTGCAACCAAATGGACCAGATCATTCCCCGCTGTCACAGCACTGGAGCTGGGGAGGAGGGTAAGCTATGCTTGGATGTTCCTGAATCTCAGTCTCATTGTAAAAACTGGAGGCACTCCCTGGCTAAGGGCCCCTTCTCTCTGGCCTTACATGCTGACCATCTGCAGTGGAAGCCTTCCCAGGCATAGCATGGCTTTGAGGCTCCCTTTGCAAGACTGCCTAGAAAGGAATATAGAAAAAAAATTCAGGTGAACATATATTTCAACAAGTTGCTCACCACAGGGCAAAGGGATAAAGAGGAGGGGGAGATGAAACTGTTCCATGTCTCATGATGGTCACACATGAAGCACCGAAGTGATGATGTCAGAAAAGTTGTGAGTTCATCAAAAGGCCTGTAATTCACATTCTAATACAGCTGAAAGGAATGTGAGCATCATTCATACAAGTTTAAGTCTGGGTGCCCTGTCTTTATACATAGCTATGCATACCATGTAGGTATGGTGTTTTACACACCTCTCACATTCTAGCACTGGTCTACAGAAAATGCATGCTAAGAAATAACATCACTCATTTTTAAAAGGGTTGTTTTAGTGTCATATCTTACCAGGCAGCAAAACCACAGATCATCTAGCAAATTCTAAGACATTGTTTTAAACTAATATTAGAATGCAACCTCTTTTCCCAGTTATAAACATAAGGACACAATTTATTCTGCTCTCCCAACCATGTTTTCATTAGAATAATCCCCTTTATGATTTTGGCATTTTATTGCAAATATCTCTGGGCATTTATCATTTTTGGGACTAATGGCAGTCAGCAGGCCTGTATATGAACACTTAAATTTATCTGCATGACATTTATTGGGAAAGAACTAAACAATATATACAAAACTTTTGGGACTTTTTCCCCTGTTGTGAAATACAAACATATAGGAATCCAGTTAACTATTCTTTAGGCATCCATGCCCTAGCTATAATGGGAAAAGTGACATCTGAATTTTTTAGCTAAAATAATTAAATAATTATATCAAGATCTTAGTAATCTTTACTTTTAACATTCAACAAATGTCAAATTCAGTGAAAGCTGATTTCAATGTGAGACTAAAAGAAAAACCTCCAAGGATTAGTGTACCTGATTAAATAAAAGAGTGATCTGAATAAACCCAGAACGGAAACAACAAAAGGGATATGAATACCCAAAGACTATGCTGAACGAGAGGAAATTATGCAAGCGTGGAGGAAAAAATGCCACTCTGCTCACTTTTTTTGCTCTCCTTAGAGACCTGGTGAGAGATTTGAACATGCTAAGGGGATGCTTAGCTCAGTGAACACTGAGTTCAGTGTTCATGGCAGAGTTGCAGAAGCTTCCAGAGGCCCATTTGCCATTACACCCCTGCCATGCCACCTCAGTTTGGTGGATCCCATGCTGGAGGGAAAGCAAGCTCTTGATGCCAGTTGTCATTCGGGAATGTCTGAATTACCTCTTCAAAAGACAGTTTTTGTGGTTTTATGAAGCCATGCAATAACCTCAGATAACCCCCATTGTTACTCTAGAACTTTTTCAGCTGTTCAAAAACGTGACCTTTGAGACTGATGTTTCGTGACAAAGGAGCTATTGTAAAAAGACTAGTTTTAAGTGTTAATTAGCTTTAATTAAGACTAATTTGTCCTGGCTACTCATTCCCATCCCTATGCAGCAATTTATCACCTCCCGAGTTCCACTGCTACAACCTGTTTTAAATCAGGTTAATTAAAAAATCCAGGCTAAAAAACAACTCTTTAGGCAGGACTTTTTTGTTTTGATCAAAGATATTTTCTTTTTATACATTCAACAGGACAACCCACAAGAAGATAACTTGACTGACAGAGGCATTTTACTCCCTAGAGACCAGAATATACTACCAGGGGAAGGAAACAACATACACTAAAATCATGAAAAATAAAATTTTTGCAGCATAGAGTTACAACCTAAGATTCCCCCTCTCATTATCCCGCTCCCCATCCCTGTCTAAAGTTCCTAAATATAAATTCTTCATGCTCTGGGAAACCAAGAAAAGAGATTAACTGATTTCAGGCTTGAGCTGGAAGCTACAGAGTGTGTCTCCAGATCCTTGCCTCCACAGCAGGTGATTTCAGATGGAAAATGCCATCTGTACAGTACAACTTCCCCAAAGCCTGGGGGTCAGTTCTCAGCAAGATATGGACTCAAACTGCCTCCAAAGTTTCCCATTTCCTTTACTCAAGGCCTTTATCAGAATTACCTCTAGCCCAGCTCATCTTGTATCAAAACTGAAAAGAAAAAGGACATTTTATGTGTCAGCTGGAGCAACTACTGATACTGCTTCTAACAGCAAATCCTTCCTTATTGAGGAAAAGATGAAATAAAATCAGCAACAGAGCAGAGCAATGTGCTTACTCCCTGCTGCAGTAACAATACAAATGTTTTGCACTTTCCAAAGCAGCAATTCAATCCCATTTGCCCCTTCCTTCTGTAAGCCACTCTCCTCCGTTTTGAGCGACTCGTCTCCCTCCTGGAGCTGGAGGAGCAGCAACCTACTTTTCTGCAAAATGAAGTAGTCACCTTATTCCCATTTGTTCAGACGCTGGTTTTAAACCGATTTTCTTTCGTCTGCTCTTTCTTTTATAAAACTGACATTCCTGTGCCTTTGCTGGGCGCAAGCAGCATCCTGGCACAGGCTGAAGGATTCAGGCCCTGGGCACTGTGTTAGCTCCAGGAATGGAAGAGCCTCTGCCCCTTTCCCCCCAGCATTAAAGTATCCAACGTCCAGTCTGAATCCCCAAATGTGGGATTGTTTCTGCTCTACTCCCTGTTTGATCTCAAAACTTATGAATATGTTGTTGAATGGTAAGAATTATGAGGTCAGCAGTGACCCAACCACAAACATCACAAAGGCAGAATATTCATTTGCACTCAGCTGTTCTGTTAAGATTCTGCACAACACCTTTCACACTCTGAAAAAGCCATAGTTCACAACTGTATCATAACTCTAAATATGACTCTTTAATGACATTGCAGTCAGGAGATATATAATTTTTTTGCCAGCTGTCAGTGGAATTTTTGCTGTATATATTAGGTAGATTCTATAGATTTTGGAGAGTGTATACAGAAAACGCCATGTATAAAACACTGATAAGCAGCCAGTCTGGAGCTAAAACAAGCCTCAGGCACATGACACAGGTTATTTTCAAGCTAACAGAATTGAGTATCCTCCTCAAAGACTCAGTCACCACATCTTTGGTGCAACATCAGCACTGTTGAACATTTGCACAAGTTTTTTTCTTTTTCTCTTCTTATTTTTGTGACTTGTTCTAAGCAAACATGCTTTAGGATCAATAAAATCTCCATTTCGCTTCATCATGAGCTCATTCCTTGTTTTAAAAGGGTGTTTGTGAACAAGAGATTTTAGAGAAAAAAAGAACAACCAAAAGTGTGCATTATTCCAATGAAGAAATTAACTTGTTTGGCTATAAGACACATTTTCAAATATTGGCGCAAAATCACACTCTAAAGCAAACCAAAATATTGAACCACCAGCCTAAAACCTAATCAGTTCTGAACACCTTAAAATTCAGAATAGCAACATAATATTTTTCTGTTAAAAAAAATATATATAAAATTCCTGACCCCTCCTGATTTACTTTTATTTAAAAATTATGTGTGAGCATATATGTATATTTGAAACATATATATTTGATTGCATCTGGAGGCTACCCTTTCCCTCTTCCAGTAGTTTCTACATTTGCTGGTTTTGAATGAGAGATGACACGAATCCGTGATTTCAACCCTACACTACATGGATCTCATGGGTATCTGGGGAAACAACTTCCTTGGTGACAGCACAGGATCACACAAGGAAATCCTGCTGGAAGATGTCGTGCAGCCACAAGGCCATTAAGAGAACACTCTTCTTCCCTGGTGATGGGAGATGGGCCCATCACACAGAGCTCCAAACCAGGAGCCTGAACTTGTCCAAATGTGAGCCCAGTAGAGAAATATGTGCCAGCAGCAGAAACCACGTGCTTGTGGCAATTTCTGTGAGATCCAGGCATGCTTTGGTGGTATCTTTTTGATGGCAAAAATGCCCCAGAAGGTTGATTCTTTTGTTGCCTTCTGACAACTGGAAAATTTCAGGGGTTCACATATCCAAATTCTAAGATATTCATACCACATCCTTTCATTTGGGGCAACTCAGACACTTTGAACAAATATTTGATTAAACCTCATGTGGCACAGCAGGGAAAATATTTTTAATGATGTCCCGTGGTCAAAATCAAAATTTCCTGACAGTTCCCTCACAGCAGTGCCCAAGTTTAATACTGTTTTCTTCATACAGATAGGAGAGTTATGTTAAGCAACACTTGGCAAAACCTGATCTTTCTTAGTCATGTCTCAGAATGCCAGAAAACCTTTGGGATGAAACGTGTCAGGTGTTGGAGAGCATTCAGCAACACCCTGAGCAATGGGGTCCAGGGCGGGAAGCACTGAATAGATAAACATGTGGGGAGAGAATGTGCATCCAGCATCTGGATATGAGACCTCTGACATCTTTACTTCTCCGCTGTTATGGTCTAAGAGCCACAAGAAGCACTGAGATGACCTTAACAAAAACCTATATTCAAAGATTTTAAAATACAGCTTTTTAAGAGACTTCATCTGTGTCAAAATACGGACAAGTTTGATATTAGAAGCTGAAGATAATTGCTTGGAAGTTTCATGTATGTGTCTGTTTTGGCGGATTTGCCAGGTATGCAGAGATTTCTGCCAGCCTTGGTTAGAGAATTTAAGCTTTTCCTGGGGAACAAACCAGGTGTGAGAAACTTTAGTCATAAACTGAAATTAATAAGGAGATTCACAGTAGGGCCCTTCCCTTTTACAACCAGAGACATTATATCTCTCATCCTTAGTGTCATTGCTTAATTTGCAGACTGATATAAACCAGCATATTTTCAGCATCTCCCTTAGGGGGTTTTAATATCCAGAGGAGGAGTACACTGGGAATTAATAACCACTCTTCAGATCTTGTAGGAAATTAAGGTACATCCTGATGGAAGGGAAATCAAGATTTTTATGTAACAAAATCATCTTAGCAAAGAACTGTTTTGGACACACCACACTACCACAAGGTATAGTCCTAATTGCTCTTTCAGCAACTGTGTTAGAACATGAAAAGAAACACAATGCTTATTAGACAGTAATTAGTAAAGAAATGCAGTCATGGCCCAGTCTGTCACTAAAAATTATAGCAATTTATTTTAAACAAGTTCAAATGGCTCCTTTATTCTCAGTTGCCAGTGAGGACACATTTTAGAAGTATCTCCAGTAAAAGTAAATTAAGAATTACTTCTTTTTGAATAGCTAAAAATGGTTCAGGAACCCAAGTTAGGAAACACATCTTCACACATTTGACTTTTCTTTCAAAGAGCATGAAGCATCAGCAACATTTCTCAGCAGGCAGCCACAGGTTAAAAAGAAAAGAAAAATACTCCTAATAAAAGAAGAATTAGTTGAAGACTAAGAAAGTATCTATTCCCTAAATTAATAAATTGCACCAAAATATAATTTGACAGGATACATAATGTCTCTGAGTATTTCTTTGACACAGATACATTCATCAAATTATAGCAGCCTTTTGATTTTTATTTTATTAAGAAGTAGGAGAAAAACTTCACCTTTGAACATGACAAATGTCACTATAAGCAAAAATGGACAATGACTGATCACTCAATAAGAGAGATCCTTCTCCTGCTTATTCCCATCATCTGTACTGCAACAGCAGAAACAAATATTAAACTGTGCAGGAAAAGACACGGGTTGTGATGTGTGCACACCTAATGCACTGAAAAGGTCCTTTGGAGAAAGACTTAGGTAAGTAGAGGTAAAGCCAAGCTTAAAATATTTGGCTTTGCAAGATAGTCGTACTTTCTGTGAACTCAAGCAACGTTTATGTGCTTGGGACACTGCAAAGACATCTGTCCTGCACTCATGTGCATGTCCCTGCTATATAACTTTCAGATGTTAATATTAAGTCACAAACACCATTCCCAAATGGAATGGTGATATCTGATAAGCAGCAAAGTGCCTGGAGGAAGCCACGCAAAGAACCAACCTGGCACAGCAGATTGCTTACATCTATTCTAGATTCATCATTACTTAGGATACCCAGATATGCTTTGGTACCTCCATTGTCACTTATGACGCCTAGATTTGTTTTGACACCTAATCACATACCAGTTTGAGCAAAAAAACTATAAAGGCAAATGAAAAAGATAAAATTTTCATTTCACCTTTCGGGGTTTTTTTTAAGTTGGTTTTTCTTGTTTGTTTATCCATGATTTGGTGTAGATTTTTATCTTATAAATATCCCAAAGAAATTATAGAATACCAGGATAGCAGGGGACCTCAAGGATCATCCGGTCCTTCTTTCCTGGCAGTAGCATGTCCTAAAAAACATGGCCCAGCTCCCTGTCCAGGTGAATCTTCAAAGTGTCCAACAGGGAGATTATTCCAATGGCTGTTTGTTCTCACTGTAAAACATTTTCCTCTTCTGTCTAATTCGAGTCTCCCTGGTAGTAACTCGTACACATTACTCCTCATATTGTAAAAAGGGAATTCCTATCTTCTTTGTAACCACCCTTTAAATACTACAACTTGCCCTTTCCTTTATTATTGGAAGGAAGAACAAAAGAGAACAAAATTTTAGCAGTCAGCTTTGTCTCTGCCTATTAATTTACTTTCTATTAAAAACCAGACAGCATAACTGAACCAGAACAACATTGTAAATTTACATAGCCAGAATTTTCAGACTTTTTACACATTATTGCTGTGTTCACAATCAGCCAAATTAATCCCAATTTTAAGGAGCATTTAAGAGTAGCAAGGAGTAGTTGATTTATCTGTTGCTCACTCTCCCATTTATTAACCTCATTGTTTCACTCTTCTGCAGTTTACTAGTAGTAAACAAATCCCATGTGAAACCCAATAAAATACTTCTTTTGTAATGTTAATGCTACTGCCTTTATAAATCTTCAATTCCAGGCACAGCCTTAGCTCCTCACTGCCTTTGATTTACAAGTGGGCTGACCTGGGCCTAACCCTGTCAGCTTTAGTTCTGAGACAGTCCTTAGGATTACGGGTCTCTGATCTGGCAAATTCCTGAGAGGAAAAAATTTAACTGAGGAAGGTTCTCTCTGACAAGTGATAAAGCCCTGTTCTTTTCAGGTTATGCTAGAGATGGGGTTATGGTCAGAATTAATTGAGGAAGACACAGGGACACACAAAAAAAAAAATCATGTGAGAGAAAAAAACTAGGAGTCCAGAGTTTAGGGGGGAATTACTGAATAGGAAAGAAGGAGAGGTTGAAGGGAAGCAATCAATTCCCATTTATAAGGTAGGGAGTCTAGCAAACTAATTAGCATTAAAGCCAGATCAATTTTCTTACACAAAGTATTTTATGAGATTGTTACATGACAGTATACTAATTAAAAGCGATTGGCCTAATTAGAGCAGCATTAATAACATAGCAGGCACTGGCAGCAGCACCACTTTAGTCCGTGATGTGCTTTACAGATAAAGATAGGTGAGAGTCAAGGCAGACAGCCCTGTTTTAAGGCAACACTTTGTTTTGCTGCAAGCCACCAGCATGTTTGTGATCACACACTGGTGAATAGTCTGCTTCTTTCCAGCAGTGGGGGAACAAGAAGAAAAATGGCAAATTAGACACTATAAAAGGGAGAGACAAATTGAGAACCGAAAACAACAGTGTGTTAGAGAAGCAATTACTGAGAAACAATTATAAAGCATGGGCTTGATTCTCCCATGCCCTGAACCTTGGGAAATAATTTACTGGGAGATTGGCCCAGCAATGCTTCACTCAGGCTTTGCTATCAAATAAAAATCTCCATACAATGTAAGGCAGCAGAGAAAATATACCCTGCACAGCTCAGCAAATTGCAGACCTGGGAGCCTACAAACACTCCTACAGGATTCCAGGATCCCCTCAAGGACTCAGTGGGTAGTCAGCATTTCACAAGGTTGTTCTTGAGAAGGTGTCCAGACTCAAGTTTTGAGCTTTCCTTTATAAGAATTTTTTTCTGAACATGAAGAAATCAGGAAAACACGTTTTTTTAGGAGAACGCTATGTAGTGTATGCGATCCTCATTTCCATCATTTGAAGAAATGAGTGAAATTTCATTAAATTATATTTCTAGTGTGGGTGGGAGCAAGGAATGAACAAAGAACCTTCTACAACTGACAGAAGACAAGTCATCAAATAGCTGTATAAACAAAATGTTATTAAAATATGTAAAAGGAAGCCAAACCATTAATAAAAAAGTTTCAAATTAAGACCTATTCAGAACTAATTCCCCAGTGGTATTTTGGAGCACTTGTTTCCTTGTTTGCCATTTAAACTTTACGTGCTGTGATTTTGCCACAATAACTGAGGAATTAACATGCACTGAAAAATCAGGGTGAACAGCCTGCTTGCAAAAATTAGTATATTTAGAGTTTAAAAATATAGCTGCTACAGATCAAGGCATTTTAAATTTTATATTAATGAGGGAGATAGGTATTGTAGGTAGATAGGTAGGCAGGCAATTAAAAAACCTTAGAAAGTAGAAGGTTTTTTAATTTTAATTCTGAGGCAAGATTTCCACTGAATAACAATGATGGTGGTAATTATTGTCAATGCTCTGCTCCTCACTGTACAATGGTACCAAAAAAAAACCCCCAAGCACGGTAATCATTTGGTGTCCTGCTTCCAAAATTTACTGCCTTGAAACCACCTGTCTTGGTCACTGCTGTCTCCCACAGCAAATCCATGCACATTATCTCCAAAGGAGATGCACTTCCAAAATCACTTCAGCTATATTGGAACGTTTCACTCCTGTGGGTAAATTCCCACAAGTAAAGCAATGTAATTTCAAGATAACTACTGCAAAATAATGTCACTAATGCATCAGAAGTCAGGGAGGAATTTATTAGAGGAATTTATTGTGCCATGAGGGTCAACTTCTCCAAGTAGAGTAGTACTTAGAGAGAATTGCCCTCCAGAGGAAGAGGAAAGAGGAAAACGAGAAAGCACATAAAGAACCAGCAATAAATGGCAATATTCGTGGTTATAATTTCAGGGATTTGTCTGTCATACATGAATATGTACTCATAGCTTTTATATTAATTTTGTATATTATCATTTCTAAAGTCTGAACACATACTTGAAGCAAAGCATAATAGTGCAAAAATAAAATACACACAGGAATTAATTGATTTTAAGCTCCTCAAATTAAATTAAAATTATTAAGCTCTATATTATTTACATAAAGAAAAGTATTTGTGCAATGCAGAAGATGAATCTGCCACTAAATTATAGCCTGAAACTTTCCAGGAATCTCTGAAGAAACCAGGACAAATAATGGACCTTTGCCTGAGTGAACTATATATGGCTCAACTTCGGGCTCTTTCACAATGCGCAGCATCTGCCAAGTGTCACCTAAAGAAGTTGTATATATTTTACACAAACATAGCTTAGAGCTGTGGGGAGATTTTACTGACAGTCATTTGACAACATTTAAGTAACTCATGGCTTGTAATTCTGCAAGTGGAAAAAAAAACAATTGAAAGCCAAACCTTACAGAGCAATGAACTGGCCTTGCCCTGATCCTCACACCTGAGCACTGCAATATAACTTTCTGATGGGCTACATGGCTGAATGCACTTTCTGTAGCTGAAGATCATCCTTTGGGCTTGTGTGTCCCCAAGTCTCCTACAGCACCCCCTCTGTTCTCTTTGCTGCTTTATGAACATAAATCCTTAGCTTTTGAGGGATTTGGAAACTGCACCTGAAATCCCATCTGTCAGAAGCTTCGGGACCTCTGCTGAACCCCAGATCCACCCTGCTATTTAAACATATTTTTTCCTCAGACAACAAGACCTGCTGGCAGTCTAGGTTTTGAGTTCTGTTTGGAAGCCCCTAGTATTTGACAGAAAGTAATGCAAGCAGTGGAAAGGGTCAAAAAAACTAGTCACTGTTATACACAGTGCAAGAAATACATGGATATAGTGGGAATGAAATAAAATCTTTCTGTGATCTGTCTCAATTTCTTTGCCAGTCCTATCTTTTGCAGTTAGAGAAAACTTATTAGTTTAGGTTACTTTGTTCTGTGCATGGTCTCTTTTCTGATCCAGTTTTTTTGTGCACAGAGTTTCTTCATCCCTGAATGGCTCTACAGCTAAATTATCCCTCCAGCTATCAAATAATTCTCTTTTCTTGCTCTTCAGGATGTCCATTATCACTGTTCATTCTGCTCCCTTTCCACTTTTGCCACTTCTTAAGCAAACAGAGTAGTACTTAGTAGTTTCTTTTCTTTTTGGCAGATTTTTCAGTCTGCAAAGTCTCTTCCTAGAGATTAGAAAAATCAGCTTTTTCATAGGTTGCATCCTGACCTTTTCTCCTGATATTCTCCTCTGAGAGAAAACATAGTTTAATGGGACTGACCTGGAAGAAACTGCAACTCACCCTTCTGGTTATGCCTAACAGTATATGACTCATTCCATATATGCTAAGCATTGGTTGATTAGGTTACATCAAAATGCTAACCAAAATTCACAAATTGTACAGGATATGTAAGAACAAACCTCTTCCTGTCCTGGATATCAGATCAGCTTTATTTGTGTGTCTAAGTACGGATTTGGTAGCTGAATTTACACATAAGTTTCAAAACTGTAGTTCAACTGTGACGGAAAGTTGCAGTGCTGCTATTCAGCCTGGTTTGCTGACTGGCAGTGCCAGATGTGCATGTTCTGGGTAATAGCACAAAAAGTGCAGTTCAACACTGAAGCTGATCCAAAGAGAAAGGTCTATCTAACCTTTGCTGTCAGGCATTGCTGTGCAGACACATGAACTTTAATTAGCTTTAAAAAGACCAGAAAGCATTAGAATGTTAACATACATCACAATACATCCGAGAAATCTGAACTGCTGTTTGCATTTCTGTGCAGCATTGTGAAGCCTTACATCTGTTCTGAGATTTTTTTTTTTTAATACTTTGAAAAGGCAGCTGTCTTCTTCTTCAACAGTACCCTGAAGTGTATTAAAATACCACAGGAAGGGCATTAATAAAACAGAGGTGCAGCAAATGCATAAAAATCAGAAAGTGCTGAGGGGTCTGAAATTTTACAAACTGTAATCATGTTTCTGAGCTTTTATTTAGTTTTGTTTAAATACACCACTAATGGATGTTAAATATAGTGGTCGACATCCTTGGCTGGAGCGGGGGGGGGAATCAATAAAGTTTAAATAGATTTGTATCAGTTGTGGTTCTCTATGCTGATATTTACATTTCTGGTAGTTTATTTGTCTTCAGTCTGCTCCTTGAAGACTTTAAGTTTTGCAAGCCATGAGAAAAATATGATCTTTTAGACTAATTCTGGTGCAAGTCCCACTGCTGAAAATATAATCACCCTTTCACAGAAGCTCATTTTGACTGGACCTGCTCAAATGTTCTTACTGCTCCAAAGGAAAATTAATAGTGCAGAAAAAGTCCACACATTCCCTGATAGGTTGTCTGTAGCTGTATAGAATCATAGAATCAACTGGGTTGGAAAAGACCTCTGAGATCATCAAGTCCAACCCTTGATCCAACACCACTCTGATTACCAGATCATGGCACTGAGCGTCACATCCAGTCTCATCTTAAACACCTCCAGGGATGGTGAATCCACCCCCTCTCTGGGCAGGCCATTCCAATGCCTGATTACTCTCTCTGTAAAGAATGTCTTCCTAATAAATAGCCTAAATGTAATCCTCTTCTTAGGTCATGGCCTCCCATTTGCCTTTACTTGGAGGCTCTATAAATTTAAAATAAACCAGTGCTGCACAGTATCTGAGACATTAAATCATCATGAATACACTTTCAACTAAAATAACCAATGCTTTGTTTGCTTTAAGAGACCTTGCTATGCATTGTCACTTCAAATCTGTCACCATTTTTCTGGCTGTCCCAAATATTGCCCTTAACTACAAACACTGATTCTCTACAGACCATTAAAGGATATGCCCTACCAAAAATCATCACTGGAAATAGCTTAACTCCAGTGACAGGCCAATCATCATGTGAGGCAACACTCCCACTCACCATTCACACTAGTAATGCATCTGCTTTCAAATAACTTAAGAGACTTTTAGGTCCTGTTCCTCTGAAACGTTTCTGCACCAAGTAGATGACAAATCCTGTCCCATGTCTGGGCTCCTTTGGCAGTCATGGAAAGCTGCAGAGGAGCAGTGCTGGCTGAGTGAGAGGGGCTGCCTCACCTGCTCACTATGCAAGGACCTCATTGCATGGGTAACTTGAGTAGAAACCACAACAGAATTAAGGAATATTCAAGAGCTCAAGAAAACCCTACTTCAGGTAATTTATTTCACTTAAAAACAGTCTCCTCACACTCAAAATTTCTGTGAGCATAGACTGGCTATGGTGGAAGAGAAATTTTTTTTCCATTTTGACTCTTGGTATAAATGCTTTGTGAAAGAAGATGGTGTTTGACAGTTGTTTGTCTTAAACATTTAAGATTCAAAGAAGGAAGAAAGCATTTCAGTATTGTTAGAACAAATGTTTCAATGGGCTTCATTCTCGCTCTACTGCCCTGTCCAAAAGTGCATTAGAAAGCACCAATGTGCTTTAATTCAGTTATAAAACATTTGAAATAGCAATCTGTCCTCCAAGTGAGAAATTTTTGAGCCTGACCACAGTAAAAAAATATTTCAGGTATGGAAAATAATCATTTTAACCAAGTTAACTCTATAGTGAAGGCACACCATACCGTGTCTGTTCTAGCACTGCCAAACAGATTGGTACCATGTGCCCAAGTGCCTTGACCAAATCGCATACCAGGTGTTTCAATGAATGGCTGACAAAGAAGTTTCTTTCAGAACATAAAAAGGGGAATAAAGAAGCCTCCAGTTTTGACATACCAGTTGCTGGGCTGGTGCAACTGAATCCTGAAAATCACTCCTACTTACAGCAGCAACAAAGCCCCAAACAATATTCAGGTCAACTTTTCAGGGGAAAAATTGTGGCAAGGGACACAAAGGACCCAAGGAGAAGTTCTTCACTCCAGGTGACAACAGCAACTGACTAGGAATAGAGCCCTGGCTTCACTCACACCGTTAGTGCACCCTGCAATTACTGTGCTGTGCCCAGTTTCACTCAACACAATGGAAAAAAAGATTTAAAAAGAGACATCTAAAATAGCACAAGAATGCACAGGTCATGAATCAGAATAACTTTCACATGTGTGAGTGTACTGCTTGCTTGTCTGGAGTCATCCCAACTGCAGATGGAATAATTTCACAAAGACTATTTTGACTGTGAACATTTTATGAATTTGGGGGTCATAAGAGCACTTAAATGTTGATATGACTACAAATCAAACAACTGTGAAAAAGGATCTGAATAGTGAGTCTTTCTTCCAGACACCATCAGTGCCAGGAGTCTGTTAACACTGGGTCTACGCTCAGATCCCCTGGATCATTTTCAGACTCTGCTGCATTTGTAATACACCAGCTTGTCCTGCCAGGTGGTATAAGATTTATAACTGAAACATCTTACAGGGCTGAGCAGGCCCATCAGTGATACTTGGGAATAACTACAAAGGGTTAAGGAAAGACACATTACGATTTATATTCCATTCCACCTTCAACAAATAGGGAGAAACATGAGGTGATGTCCCAGAGTTTTTTGAGGTTCAAGATGGTTGGGGGTGGCAGTTCTCAGCATGATCTCTGATTGTCCCCTCAAGGTGAAAAGCAAAGTGTGCCCTGAGGAACAGAACAGTAGTGACTCTGTGGGCAATGGCACCATTGGGTCTCAAATAAGAGAAAGGAAATTAAGAAGCAATCAACCAGAAAATCCCTTCCTTTTGCCATCTGTCTGAGCTGAGAGGCCTTGGGGGGCCACCTCCCTTGCATGAGCCTGCACAGGACATGATGCTGTGAGGAATTCTTGGTCTCTGCAACAAACAGAGGGATTCTCCAGGACACTCTGGCCAAGCATCTTGTCCCTGTGAAGTTCCAAGTGTGCTTTGGATCTGCAGTGCTACCTGAGGACAGTCAGCTGCTTCATTCCTGTGCAGAGGACAGGACGGGAGCACACAAAGATGACAGAGGACTCCCGAACAAAGTCCTAATTTCTGCCCCTCTCCTCACAATGAACCAAATGCCCTCCAAGGTCCCGGGTGTGGGATGCTCCATGGACACTGTGAGGAGGTGACTGGGAGGTATTCCTGGATTCTTTTGCTTGCTTTGTTTATTACTATTCTTCAGTTTCTTTAATCTTTATACTGGTTATTTTTGTCAATAGCCAATAAAAACCACACCCCAAACCCAATTTTGCAAAAATATTTAAAAATTCTTGCTCTTAGATTGAGCAGTAAAAAGGATATAAAAGTAGAGTGGAAGGGAAGGAATACAGAACTTAGGCTGTTCAATCATTACAGATAATGATTTTTTGGGGGGGAAAGTGTCACTTTCAAAAGGAAATATTCCCAGCTTTCAGCACTAGGGCTAATTATTATTTAAAAAAACTAAGTATTTTTCAAAGAAAAAACTAAAATCACAAGTGTGACTTTGTACTTGTGGCCACAAGACAGAGAGGCTGCCCTGCACCTGGGCACAGGTGGGTGTCAGCTCTAAGGCAGGAGGGGCAGCTGAGCCGAACAGGTCCCAAATCTCCCTCAGAAAGGGCTGATCCATGGTGAGAAGTTAGGCTGCATCTTGGCAGAGTGAATTTGGGGGTTCTCCACCATGGGCTACCACACTCAAGTGTCTCCAAAACCAGTCTGTGTCCCTTCTGGAGCACTCGCTATTCACCAAGGCCTGCTTTGCATCAAGAAATCAAGTCCCTGAAGAGCTTGCTTGGAATGTAAACACAAAAAGCACCCACTTCTCCAAAACACATTTCTGTGCCAGTGTGTAATTCAATCACGCCCATTTCCCAGTCTAAGTCCCTGAGCTTTGTAAGGAACACACTGTGTCTTTACTAAGCTCTGCCATCCCACATGGCCTCTTTGGCTCCCAGTTTTGCCATGAACAGCCTGAATCAGGACTCTGTCCATTTGGTTTGTAGGCCTGAAGCAATCTTTTCCCTTCCAAACCCCAAAATTACCCTGATACTTGTACCAGACGTTTTGCACTGTAAGCCCAGACTACAGGGTTAATCTTTCACACACACAAATACACAGACACACACTTGTGATATTTTTTTTTCCTTGAAAAACACTTAGTTTTTCAAAATAATAATTAGCTCTCATGCTGAAAGCTGGGAATATTTCTTTTTGAAAGTGACACTTTCCCCAAAAAATTATGATCCAAAATTATTAAACAGGCTCAGCTCTGTTTTCCATATCGTCCACTCTACTTTTATTTCCTTTTTACTGCTCAATCTAAGAGCAAGAATTTTTAAATATTTATGTAAAATTATGTCCGTGGGTTTGGGGTGTGTTTTTTCTTGGCTGTTGCCAAAAATAACCAGTAGAAAGATTAAAGAAGTGTAAGAACAGAACAAAACAAGAAAAGAATAAAGGAATAGATCCCACTCCAGATACCATTTATGCAGCATAATAAGAAAACACAAAAGAAATGAACACATGGAAGAAACCATGAGAGGGTTTATCAAAAATCTTCTATACATAAACTGAAAAAACTTGCAATCAATATACAGTGTGGAAAAAGAATTATAACCAGGTATGGCCATATTGATGTACCCAGCAACTTGTTTTGGAAAGGACAGCTTAGTGATCCTGCAATACATCAACTTCACCACAAATAATAAGCAAGAGAGCATTTAGGGGATGCTGCCTCCCTCCTCTAATGAGCCTGTGAAGAGTCTCACTATGACAGTAATAATTTTATGAATATTCTGTGTCCCATTGGTGTGATATTTATGCCTTTGCTTTATGATTCCAAGATGTTAATTCAGGCAGGAAAACTGGCAATAGCTTTGTATAGCACCATTTACCAACCTGTAAAGGACAACACAGGTGGGTGTTTTGCGAGGAAACGACACCTCAGGCTATTCTGAACTGCAGCATCTGCTTGTAAACACAGATAATGGAGTGCAAGAGAGAAAACATGCAACATTTTGTGGATAAAAGCACAATTTCTCAGGAGTAAGAGGAAAACATAGTAAGGAGTTCCATGAGTTCACCGAATATCATAGTTATCAGGAACTGGGGATCCCAGGAAGAAAATAGCTGATAAGCAAGTAATTACCCTAAAAGGTGCAAACGTGCCATTTCTAATGTTCAAAATCTATTTGTTTATAGCACCTCATCTTTGTTTCTGTTGCTGAATCTCAATTACATTGACTTCCTAGTCAACAAACAAAAGTTGCCAAATGGAAGAGCAATGGTTGCTAAACACAAGTATGAGTTTAAAACCTTCTAAACCTTCTACTTCAGTTCCATTCTTGGGAATGTGGTCCCCATCTCTACAGACCTCTGGCTGCTGCCTTGATGTTTTGAACATGAGATGCCAAGTTGTGCCTGCCCACAGGAGTCCCCAGCACAAAACAACATCTGCATCACAAATCTTTACTTGCCTTTTTATTTGGAATGAAGAAGTTGAAAGAATTTAAGTAAAAGGTCTCTTGCAAGCTTCTTCTCATGCTAAAATTGAGGAAATTAGAAGCACAAGAAGATATTTATGTGTGAGTGTGCATGTGTGCAACAGCAGGAAAAACATTACAAAAGGAGTATGCAAATTTAAACAAAGGCTCAAACATGGGATTGGAAATCTAAATCCCACCCATGCTCCCAAAAATAGACCCTGCTTAAATATAGGACAGGTAGACAAAAGAATTAAAAAATGAGAAAATGAGGCCTTGTATAAAATACTTGCACATATGAATACTGTTCAGTCATACATTTTATTCTACACTGCTGCAACTTCTGCTATCACGTAACAAAAGCTGTATAAACACACAAGACACTGCCTGGAGAAAGGCTTTCTCATTCAGCAGACAAAAATTTTTTTGCAGTTCCTGACACAAAGGAGCATATAAAGGGTGTTAAAACTTGAAAAATTTGTGTTTCCCTGAAGGTGCAAAGCATTTTAGTTTTCCTCTCCAAGATCTCACAGAACCTGACATTAATTTTCTGTGATTGTGGTCCCTGACTCTCCAAGGAAAGGGTCTCTGATCCAAGTGAATCACCACAGGGCACAAAAGTGTGAGTGCTTTCCAAAGAGGGGATACCTCTTTTGCTCATAAATAAATCATTCCATGAGTTTGTACCCACACATACTACAATATCTTAAATGCTTAATCTCTACTAAACTTATAAAACCATAAAATTAAGGTGATTTAACCAGCATTTGAAGAGAAATTATAATCATGAAATTGTGCAAATACAGTTTTAAACCACTATGTTAATTTTTTGGTAGGGATTGAGCTTTCCACATGTTCTTGCAGGTGTGGTTATGTGATAGACACTCATTTATAAGACTACATTTCCATATATATGATATTTATATAGAGATATATACATGAATGTGACACCAAAGTAAGTTTTACGTTTCTGGGTGCTTTGCTCTTGATTCAATAGCATTTCTCTGCATGATGAACTGCACCAATTCACATCGATGTCAGCAGAAAACAGTCTTGTTAATTTAACAGTTTTGGCTCTGAAAGCGGTGCAGGTGGAACCTGCAATGACACAATAGTAGTCAAAATACAACAGCAAACATATCACACACCATTAAAGATCGGCTCAGTTTTCAACAGCAAACAGGTGCTCAGCTTTGAAGTCCTTCATTCCCTCCTCATTATCCTGCACTACAAAATCACTCCCTCCCTGCTATTGCGTCAGAAGAAGAACGACTGGCTGCGACTACCTGCTGATCTCATGATCTGTCATTACCAGCAGTGCTTGTTAGGGAAAAAGAACTTGGAAACTTCAGAATAACTTGGAATAGCATGAACACTTTTGCAAGAATCTTTAAAATGATGAAAAATTCTCAGTCCTCATCCATTCGATTAAAAAAAAA
>VXBX01009581.1:659077-677814 GCA_013400415.1 Scytalopus superciliaris
AAGGAAATGTAGAGCAAGCATTTGCTCGGGTACATTTTTTATTCCCCCAACAAAAGTTGCAAGTGACACATTATCTACTTTCTCATCTTATTTGTAAAGTAGGGGAAAAAAATCTATTTTATTGAACTGGATGCTCAGTGCCTTCTCGCTAATGTAGTATTAAGTACCCCTTTCTGCTGCTAAAGCAGAGCTTTAAATTAAACAGCAAATACATGTTGTCAGATGGAGCATGGCAAATGCAGCCACCCTTCCAGGAGGGCTGACAGCTCAGCTCTGTGCACTGTGGGTCTATCACCAAGCATTACTGGCTAATGTATCACTGCCTGATGGGGCACAGTTCTTGTCCACTAACCAATTTAAACCTTCTCCCTCCCCCCTTCCTGTAAGGGGTTTTATTGATATTGGATCCTCTAATAAAAATTCTTTTCTAAATTCAATCAACAGCTGTTTTAGTAGGCCAGAAACAGAAAATCAAAGCTCTGAAGGCTTGTTTTTGATTTAAAAATCGTTTACAAAGTCTAGGGAAAATATTCTCTCTGACCTGTGAGAAAACAAGAAGCAGCTCTGGGTTGTTGATTTATACAGGTGCAATGAAATTCAAAATATGGAAAATATTTGCAATCCATCCTCTTCAAGTGCAGAAAATTGAAGGACATCAGAGACAGCTGAAGGGTTTGGGGACTATTTTATGGTTTGATTACATCAGTATCAGCACTCTTGCAAAATTTAGCAAGCTGACATACATCATTTCAACTTCAATTGTTCCTGTGCATATGCAACCTCTCCTGACCTGCTCCTAAATGATGGTGTTTTCCTACAGGCTGAGCACATGCATAAAACCTGCTCAGATGGTTTGTTTGTGATCAAGTTCATGTAAGTCTTAAGTATTTACCAAGTTACATTCACTACAGGCAAGCAAAAATGTCTTATCCTTGGGTTTCACTGGATTTGGTCCAAAAGTCTGCCTTGAACTGGGATGCCCAAAGGATTCAGAGCCATATTACTTTCCATACCTTACACAGCTCTGCTTGCAGAAAACAGTCCTCTCAGGTCTCTCAGCAATATCTACAGCAATTTCATGGACACACATGAGAAATAATTTGTCTCTGCCTGTTTAAAAATGAAAGACACGTTTTAGCCGAAAACTCGAAGGTCACTTTTGAAATTAGGTGTGTTCTTTAAAAAAAAAAAAAAAAAATCATCTAGAGACTGGTATAAACCAACTTTGTGATTGCACAGCTTACCCCACCTTTATATTGATGAATCAACAAAACCCAGTGTATGTGCTTTTATGCAATAGTCTTTTTGCACTGTAGTGCATCTATTTAAAATCAGTAACTTGCACAAATTTCACAGCGTATCATTTCATTAAAAAACAGAGTCCAAAACTGGCTCCTAAGGAGCATAAAAACAAACAAAAAAAAGGCTCAGAGTTCTCTAGTGTTGGTAGTTTGGAATTTTCTTCAAAGACTTCAGTTTTCTGTTTTGAAGCATTTCTAAAAAACTGAATTTTTAGAAAATACCAACCTTTATCTTCTAAAAATCAGGAGAATACACAGACTAACAAATAATTTATATAAAGACAGAGTTTTTTTAGTTGAAATTTTAAGGCTAGTTTAGGATTTCATGAGTGAAAACAAGCCTACTGCTACCCTCTTGGTGACCAGGTGAGGTCTTGGGTGATATTTCACTGGGGAATTAGTCTGAATTGTCCATAAATAAGAAACATTCAGCAACTGCAGCAACCCAAACAACTACCAGAAGGTTCATATGCAGGCCCCAAACAGCCCTAAATTTCTTCTTATGTGTCAGAAAGGAGCTTTTTTCTTCAGATGGTCACTTCACTGTGGCTCTTCCATGACCTGAAAATCAAAGGGAGATGGCACAAAGACTTGGAACAAGGACAGGATGAGTGGAAAAGGACAGTACAAGGGCACAGACACAGACACAGGATGACTCAGGCTTTAAATGAGTCACAGGTATCAAGGGATAAAGGCAGTAAGAAAAGGCTTTATAAACACCCTTGGCAGAAGAGAAAAACACAAGGAGGCACAGGCCTGCTTTTTCTTTTCTACTAAAAAGTTGAACTTGGAACAAATGTCAGGCACACTTGCAATTAATAGTAAGGATCAAGAAATGCAATATCCAAAATGGGCAACAAATAGGTTAAAGAATATTTAGGCAAGATAAATGCATCTAAGGTGACACATATGAACACATCCCACCAGGATACCCTTTTTTCTCCTCTGCTTGTTTTCTTGTGTTCTAAGGTATCTAAAAATTAAAATGTTTGAAAATTACTGGTGGAATTTAAGGTGTTTGTAAGGCACATATAGCACAAAAATAATCACCAGTGCTTCAGTCAAAGCAGAGCATTTTAAATTGGGTTCTGCAGGTTGTTGGTTTTGAGGAATTTGAAGAAAATCACTAAGATAGAATTAAATAATATTATTTTAGATCAGTGACATAGATAAAAAATGCCAAAACTCCCCCAAAACAAAAAAACCCCTAGGAACTGCAGCTGTCCAAGCAAAATCTGCCATAACACCGAGAGAGTGTTATGCATGCAGCACAACTTTTATTCCATCTTCTGGACAGCATTAGACAAGTCCTCAGCTGGAGCATTTTCTCTATCCAGCACTGGGATCAGAGCTTCCAGACAGACAAGGATAAATCTGACAAAAAGATTGAGATGTTTGGGAAAATGAGACCTCAGCAGGGAAGCTGAAAGAACTGATTTTACTTGGTCTATGAAAAAGGAGATGCAGGACAGGAGGGATGAGGCATGATTGGTAAGACTGCTCTAAGTGTTTAAGAAGCTTCCTAACTTAATGATAAATAGTAACTAAATTAAGAATAATTTTTTGGGGAAAAAAACCCAAAGGTAAACACATTGCATGTAATTTCAAGGGACAACCATATATTGCAGTGGGTTATTCAGGGAGAATGTGACACTGGATATATTTTGTAATGATCTAGAGAAACATCAGGCAGGAGCTGCTTGTGCCCATAACTTCTGTTTCAGTATTAAAAGCATAATTTCCAGCCTAATAATTTCATGAGCAGCAAAGTAATTTCAATCTTCAGGACCATTTAGATTTATTCTAATCCAAGACTTTAAGAAAAAAATACATTAAAATATATTTATTCAATACTAGAGTCAGAAGCTTGACTTACTATTTTGAGTTAAAATAAAAATGAACAATTTGGCTGAAACAAGACAGCAAAGAAAAGCTCTAAATGAACACCGGACAGAGTGAACCACAGACCAAGCTCCAAAACACAGGAATAGTTTAAATAAAATGTTGAATAGAGGAATAAGAGGAGGGAGACACGTCCCAAAACTCTGATTTCATATATGACTACATTATCAAAACCTGTAATCCAATCTTTTAGAAACTGTGACTTCTGGACTGAAAAAATATGAAACTAAAATAGTTTTAAAACAAGTCACTAGTACAAATATTAATATTTTCTTTTGCTATCTTGACCTGAGAGTTCCAGTCAATGAAAGAAAAGAGGGTGATGTGTCAGGATTTCCCAATCAAGGGACAAGGCAGTAGTAAAGACAAAAGTGCACCAGAAGCATTCAAACCACGGGGTATTATGGTTAACTAATACACAGATTTATCAGTCTGTGTTAGAAGTTATGTTATAGGGAAATATATTAGGAAAAGCTAAATGGATATGCCTGGAATATTTTTTAAAAAACCTTTTTGACATAAAATCATAGCATAGTTTCAAAGGGTCCCTTCCAAACACACTTATTGGCTGGACTCATCAAAATTGTTAGTTGTATTTTTGGAAAAAGAATGTTCAACTTTTGCTTAAAGAAATATACTACATAATATCTGTTGCCTTTCATGACCTCCTTTCTTTCCCCACTATCTTTCAGGAATAAGAGAGAGAGACCAAAAGAAAAGTTTGCCATTTATATAAAAAGGGTTAACCAAGAACATAACAAATATGTTGCAGTTTGGATTCTTCTTGACAGTGCATTGTATTAATGCTCTGCACACATAATTGGTCTGTACACGTATATTGTACCTACAACACAGCCCTTCCATTATGATTTCTCCAGCTAATGCAGCAAACCACTGTAAATGGTTCCATTTATAGTTGATTTTGACACAGAAAATGGTTGCTATTCTGCATTACCAGAATCCTTAATGGAAAATTGGGGGGTTCTCTTTTCAGGAGAGATGCAAGTTGCAACCTTAGCAACAAAATCCAGGCCCTGTTATCTGAAAACTAAATCAAGAGAATAGTAATCACAGTGTGTGTGGGATAGAAAACATTAATCTAAAGCAGTAAACATGCAATAAGCTGCCTAATCTGAACTATAATTTATTCTTCAGTAGTATACCATTGTTAATGAAAACAGAGAAGTATTAAAGTGCTACTGTCTTAGAAATACAAAAACATAGGTGAAGACAAAAAATCACATTCAATTATTCTTTGATTTACAATGTGACTAAAAAAATTCTACATGGATTGCTCAAAATATTCAAGAAAATGTTGGGTTTGGAGGTTATAGAAAGTCATAGTTCCCTACATAATTTGTGTGCATGCAAATCTACGCACTTAGAGGTAGATGTTACTGAAATTAGTAAAATATTTAAGTACAAAACTAACTGGAGTAACTCCAGTTTAGAGAAGAAGGGCAGCATCTATGAACAACATTACCTGAATGATAAAGCAGCTGTAATAGTGTCTATACTGTCATTGTCTAGATAACTACTGAATAATTGCTCCAAACCAAGGCAATTAGCATTTCTTTTATCTTGTATGTATGATAATAAGAGTCATTCTACTTGTAATAAGGCATTTGATTAATATGAGTGTCTGGTAATTTCAGATTATTAATTCCCTTAACCATAAAGAGACACCCATGTACTAGCAAATTTGATGTAAATTGAAGCTGATATAAATTATCTTACACAAATTGAAATTTACAGAAACCATTAAGCGCCACAAATATGAAAATAAATCATACTTGGCAAACCTATAGACCTATTTGCCTCTTCTAGAATTCAGATTACTCAGTGAAAATTATTCAAACTTTTGGCCTTGAAACAATTCATTCAAAGGAAATGAAGACTGTTCTAGTTGGTTTTTGCTGATCAGTGCCCAAGGGTGACCTCCCTGATGCAGCACACGGTACATTTAACCACCTGAGACACCACAGGTTTTACTGAGAAATACACAACAAGACATAGCCTTGCCATGTTAAAAACATTGGAGCATTATTGGTTTCTCACATTCAGGAAGCAATGCATTGTTTTGAATGCTGGCAATAATTACAGAACTCTATTTTGCTATACGTTCAGATTGCAAGAACAGATTTAAGAATGACACATCGTTCAGATCATGCAACAAATGTGCTATACTCTGTGTTAACTGCATACCTTGAGAAATACTGACATTTATCACGCTCTGATTATTATTAACTTGCTAATTGAGGGGACTCTCAAACTCACAGAAGCTGGGACAAAACCAAGTTAGTTTATTGGAGGAAAGCTCATAGCTAAGGACAAAAATGCTGAAGATCAGTGTAGTTTTGTCAATGAAGAAGAGAGAAGAGAACAAACCATTGCATGTGAGGGGAGGATTCCAGCTCAAAACAGCACCGATTTCTCCATGGAAAAATCTCTGTAGGGATGAAGGATGTTGAAAGAAGCTGGACTGAAAACACTGTAAAGGTTGTAAATGTACATAAAAACTAATAAGTGCTAATATTGAGTTAGAGAAAAGTCAGACAGAAGATTTTAGGAAAAACATGGTTGCTCAAAATAAATCACTTCAAATATCAAAAGTCCATGGAGCTGGAACCACACAGTTTAGCAGAGACATCACTTATTTTCAGACAAGGGTACAAAGGAGGATAAGGAAAATAACCTGCACTTGTGAAGGAAGTGTGTTAGTTAGAGAACATTAAACCTCTATATGTTGCTTCCATTTAGAGGTAAATTACATTTGAATTGTTTCAACTTAATCCTCTTTAGTGGCTTGATTTTAAACTCTCTTGAATTTCTCCCTGTTTAGCCACAGCCAACATTTAAGAAGGCTGTGATAATCTGATAAGAATACATAGCAACTTGTGGTTTATTTGTTTAACACTAACATTAATTTACATCTTACCAGAGTGGTGCCTTTAGCCTAAAACCTGAAAAAAACCCTCCTGCCAGTAACTATGGATTTCAATTTTCCTCTTTCGGGCAGCAGACACTAACATCAGGATCTGAAAAATAACTTTGGACAGGATTAATCCTAAATTTTCATTCATTACAGTAGTTCTGAGCAGAATTAGTGTGGCAGAAGTCGTGATTAACACTGCACAACTTTACTGGGATCACAGTTCTCAGTCAGGGATTTCCTCCCGTGCTTTACACAGCTCAGGACCAGCAACTCAGCAATGCCATCCTCAGCTTCAGGTGGCTTGCCTGCCTGGTAACCCTAGCTTCTGCAGCCAAAAATCCTTGCAATATCCATGTCTGAGCAAGTTTCTTGTCATCTGAACAAATTTCCTTGTTATCCAGAGGGGCTGTGGATGCTCCATCCCTGGAACTCTTCAAGGTTAGGTTGGATGGGGCTCTAAGCAACCCTGTCTAGTTGAAGGTATCTCTGACCACAGCAGTGGTTTGGGACTGGGTGATTTTTAAGGTCCTTTCCAACCCAAACCATTCTATGATTCATGGTCTCAGGATTCTGTGAAACTCTAAAATGAGTTACCTTGCTAACAATGTAGGAAAAAAAAATGTTGAAGCTTTTGTGTTTGTTTTCTCATGATTTGGAGTTAGTTGGCTTGTTTTTAAGAGCATCTAGCAACAGAAAAATAAATATGAAAATTTGGGAGGAACCTTAATCTGATAATGAAAGAAAGACACATTTAATCCTAAACAACAATCCTACATAACTAAGACACCTGCTGCTCTGTGCTTTTTGAAGTATTTCTATTTTCATTGCTGAAGAACAACTATCAGGTATGACAGACTAGAAAACACATTTGTGTTTATGAAACTACTTTATATCTACACATAAGTTTATTAGCTGCAGCTCCCTCATTTCCAAAGAAAGCGTGTTTAAAACACGAGCTTTTTAATTATTGTTTTTTTTAAACCTGTGTCCAGGTAGGGATGATTTTTAGCTCCTCAAAACTTTTTCTGTTTAAAGCCTGGAAAGTCACCAAGCACCTCATGCTCTGTGAGTCACAAGGCAAAGCTCAAGGGGAGCAAAAGGTTGATTGTGCTCCACTGGGCTCTGCTCTGAGAGGCTTCTCCTGACTACCCTCTTCTCAAGAGAGATGCTGTTGATGTGCACACATTTAACTAAGAGGTTTTTATACCTTCCACTGCATTTGTTTGGCCAAGCTGGTGCCTCTTTGATCACACAAATGCTGTTAATTCACAGAGAAGTTGCAATAGTGCCCCATTCACAGAAGCCCTTGTGAGACAAAAAGGCCCCTTCAGTCCTGCTGTTTAGAATTCTGCTTGCAGCAACATTTCAAACCAAGGTGTGCTGGTACAAGAGAAATAAAGTGAAATAGTTTGCAAATTATCCCTACTTGCAGTCAGAAGCAGGTCTAAAAACCATGTTTGTAAGTACTTGAATAAAAGGGACTGGGAGAAAATATAGGAACATGTAGTTTTTAAAATGGTGTATTTATATACAAAATAGAGCTGTAAACTGCCTGGACTGCACCCAGAGATGCATCTCAGCCTTCATTAAGTGTTGAATAGAGCTCATGGAGGGAAACACAGGTGTTAGGGAGAGTAACTGAATTTTGGCAACTGCTGTTACTCATAGGCTAGCAGAGAGATATTATTTTAAGAGCAAAAAGAAAAATAGAAAACTCTGTGTCACTGAGTGCAGCTGAGTATGAGGCAGCAGACTGTGGACGTGGTTTCCTTCCTGCTCACAAACTTACAATACCTTTCTATTTAGCCCCTCCACTTTCACTGAGGTGAATGATAAAAGAAAAACTGGTGGGAAAAGAAAAAGCAAAAACCTTTCTGCCAAGCAGGATGCAATACAGGTCCTGTTGATGAGGATTCCAGAGAGCAGCTGTTCATTTTCACACAGCACAAAATCGTTGCTTAAAGACACAAACTTGCTTGTGCTGCTTGTTTTCAGGCATGTGATGCTTCTCTAGCAATGTTTATTGATGAATATTGCCAACTTTAATCTATCAAATGTAATCAAATGGAAATTTCAGACTGTATCTATTTTTTGGGGAAACACTTTCCATATGAGACAGAAAAGATGGGCTTGTCAGAAAGGATTAGTTCCAGTGCCCCAGCTCCCTGTACCTGTCCTATAGAATTCAAAGTACTAAAACCTGCCATGTTCAACTTCAGACAGGGCAAATTCCACAAACTTTTACAGACACCTCTGAAAGATTCACACCTCAGGTTCTCTCCCTTGCCATGTACCTAGATAAAACTATTAATTGACCAGCAGTAGTTCAACAATAAATTTCAAACAATATTAAAAATATTGTTAGAATGCACATTTATGACAGAGGCAAATATCTTTCATCAAATACAGGTTTAAGATATTTTCTTACCTGGTGAAGTAATAGCTCACAACTTCCTTCTACTTAATAAGAATTAAGCAGAAAATATTGAGTTTCTGCATTCTCAAACTGCTAAAAAACACCTCCCCCCAAAAAAAAGAGACAGAAATGCATCCATAAGGGACTCCAGTTGCTTAGCAGAATTAGTCCCTTAATGTATTCCATAGAAACAGTTTAAACCACTTCTTATCATTTTATCATTTCTTGGACTTCCAGAAGAAAACCCAATTTTTTTCCTTCAGTTCTGGCATGATAAAAATCATTCCATAGAATGAATCAGCACAGTATCTGGTGTGTGAGTAATCTCAGCAGAAGTAGGCTATGTAGGTATGTTTATTTCCAAAATACAACTTGCTCCATTCCACAAACTAAAGAACTAAAAGTTGCCACCCTGAACATGTGTTTTTTTAGACAGAAGTCAATGTTTGAGAATCTATTATTATCCTTCTGTTTGTGTTTGAAAAACTTAACAGTGGAATCAAAACCCTGAAGATACAAATATGTCCCCATTCAAACAATAGACTACACTGCATTTATCCTGAATGAGAATTCCCTTTATTGCTCCTATGAAGTAGATTGTTAATGGGTAAATCAGCTTTATATCAATTAGACACCACATGCTGCAAGTCTATAACACACCAAAAGAAATCAGCCAGCTACTTTTACTGATTTTCCATAGTGTCTCACACAGCAATTGTTCACCCCACCCCACGTCACTCAGGGCAGGGTCTCTTGTCAGCCCAGCTCCTGTGACAGCAGTGAAGCAACTCCTCCTTCCCAAGCACATGGAGGACTAGAAGGTGTTTGGAACAGCCAGCACAGATTCAGCAGAGCAGGTGCTGTCTAAAAAGTGCCAAACAGAGAGGGAAAAACTGCAACACAACCCAGCAATGCAGCTGGCTGTCAGTGCTGGAAGGGACACTGCAGCTGACCTGCATTCAGCTTGCTGTCCCCAGAGCCCCTGTGTCCTTCTCTAGGTGTTTTCTCTGCCATGTCCCCAGACAGTGCTGCTATTTAGGGCAACCCCCAGCACTTGCCTGTGCTGATGTCCTGGACTTACAGGTCAGCCCAACATGCCCAGGTCCCTCTGAACAGCAGCCTGCCCTCCAGCACTTCAAATGCATCCCCTAGTTTAGCAGCTCCCATGAATTTTCTGTGAGTGCATCTCTATCCCATCACTCAGGTTGTTAATGCAGACATCATACAGCCTTGGCATCAGTATCTACCTCTGGGAGCTGACACCAGTGATCAGCCATCAGTTTGTGTCACTGATCACAACCTTTCAAGTGCAGCAGCCCAGACAGTTTCCATCCACTTTCTCATCCACTTATCAAATCCATATCTCACCAATTTGGCCACAGGAGCAATGTGGGAAACCATGCCAAAGGCCTTGCTAAAGGCAAGGTAAACAACATACATTGTTGTCCCCTTGTCAAAACACCATTCCTTTCATTATAGAAGGAAATGAGGTTGGTCAGCCAAGACATGGCCGTGATAAATCCGGGCTGGCTTGTCCCAAATGCCTTTTCCTTTGTGTTCCTGGAAATGTTTATCCTACTGCTTCTTCACTATTGTAAAAGCAACTTAGATTATGCTTCTTTGACTTTTAGCCTTTTGGTTTCCAGCAAGACATGGTTTTTCATTGTAAATTCTACATAATGCCTGGGCCTATAGATAAATATGGTCACTGCATCCATATCTGACAATAAACAATAACTCAGCCTCTTCTATCCACTGACAATGGATTATGTGTTTTTCCTCTCTGAAAAGGTACAATATGATGGGGGCCACAAATACATTACATATATCAGAGTAAACTACTCCTTTTTTTAAAAAAAAAAGTGTTTGTTTCAGCCATATAAGAGCATCTGATTGCACCTTCCATTTTTAAATAGCACTAGTCATCAGTACTGCAAAGACACACCCTTTGAACAGCTTCAGAAAAATCTCTGTGCAGATTAATACTAAGCTCAAAATTCAGCAGGAGTCTGTTCAACATGGTTGAGAGAAGAATTGAGTTATGGAGCTTAAGACTTGAGGCTATCAGCTGAAACTGAGCTTTAATTAAAATGCATTTGATAATGCACAGTAGAGTCTGGGATGGCTTCAAGAACCATTTCAGAAAGCTGATGTGATTTGCCAGCTTTAAAGGGAAGCAGCTACACTGTATGGGTACTAGAGGTTTTTCATTATGCTTAAAAATAGAGATGAATTCTGGGTTAACCAACAGAGACAGCATCTTCTAGACAAAAGACTGCTAGCAGCACACCTGTAGTGCCTAGAAATTTGTTTGTACGGATCTGGGGGCTGTTGGCCAACACCACTGAGCTGTTGGAGACTGGAGGGTGATTTCTTTCACAAGCAGTTGGAATTGCAGTCCTTCCATTAGGACTCCAATCACAGCTTACAGGTGTGGCGCTTGTAATGCTCCAGATAACACGTTGCAAGCAATATACAGTGTTTGTATTTTACTTGAAGAGGAAAGACTTAATTCGACTTTTAGGGTTTATTTTTGCTGTTTGGAAGTTTTTGATAGTTTGGTCTCACTGCACCTAAAGGTCACACAGTCACAGACAGACTTCTTGGTTAAAGACAGAGGCAGAAAGTGAATAGGAAATGTTACAGGAGCCAACAGACAAATTATCCAGCCCAGTTCAAAGCTGAGGAAGTATCTTCCTCAATTTCTCAGCTCCAAAATCAGGTTATAGGATATATTGGCTCTGGAATGTTGATTTTTCTTGTTTTTCAGTCCCACTTAAGACAGAAGGAAATCTAAAGACTGCATCATAAAAAGATTTCCTTACTATTTCCTTTTCTAAAACTTTCAGAAACTATCAGTTTTCTAGTTTTAAGCCATATGACTTTGGAAGGAACAGCTCTATTAAGACAAACTGTAAGATTTCCAAGCTTTCATGTCTATATTTTTTAAGAAATAACACCAACATGTGATCTGATGCAAGAGTCTGACTCACCAGACTCCACTAGAAGTTCCAGGAAAGCGAACAGGACAAAATAAAAAGCTTAGAAGTTAACTGACCTTCGCTGTGTAGGTTAGTAGGTGTGGTACTATTACAAGATATCTAAAACTAAATTTCAAAGAGACAAAAAGCACAGTCTCACACAAATTTTGCACCCTTCATCTGTAACCTTAACGTGTAACCCTCCTCCAGGTTTTCAAGTCATTCTAGAAGCACAAGTGCCCCTCTTGCTCATTTATTCAGTCACTCACAAGTCATACACACAAACCAAGGATATATACTCACTGTTAAAGGTCTGAGACACTGGCTACCAAAAGGTACCACCTAGTTATTCTCCATCCAAAATAACTGCACAAAGCCTTGACTCACTGATTAATCTGTCACCATGCAAGGCACAGCATTTTCCATAGTCATTTTAGTCAGAATCCCCAGTTCTGAATAAGCAAAGTTTTTAAGTTGTAAACACCAGATAACTGAGCAAGGCTCTTTATTTCATTGAGCTGACTTAACTGAAACTGGTAAAAGTGAAAAAGCACTGCTTTTTGGTTTTTTTTTTCAGAAGAGCTGCAAGCAAAATTGAAGAATTTTTCCAAGTATAGCTATGCAAGAATTTGGAGAGGAAGGGGGTACACAAATTTTTCAGGTCAGCATTTCTTTCTACCTGCAGGCTTTTCTTCATCCTGACCTTGCCTCCTAATCTGTCAAGCTCTGCTCTTTCTACTTTGATCAGTATGCTCAGTACTGGATTTCTTCATTCCTCTGATCTGGCCATCTTTCCCACTGTCCACACAGCCCTGCAAGTTGTTTCCCAGCTCTTTAGATAAACAAAAAGCTGCAGAAAAGATGAGAACAGGCAATCTCCAGTCTGTATTGACCTCAGCAGACAGTTTCACAGGAGAGCAGTCCACCAGAAAGCAATAACCAGGCACCATCTGGCAATTGCAAAGTTAATGCTCAGGGCCCAGTGGGACCCTGTCTGTGGGGTGCATCCTGCTCTCTGCTCCAGTGCCCTCAAGCCAGGCTGGATCTGGGCTCTAGGAAGACCTGAGCCTTTTTTCTTGCTGTTTACAGAGACCTGAGGAACAGAAGCCTTTACTTAACCCCTGGTACTGCCTCAACACACATGCTTCTCATGCAGCTTTGCTTTGTTTGCCTGGAAACTTGGAAACAGCATCTTCAAGACCATGGTCCTTTTTCAGCAAACAGACACTTTCAGATATCAAGGAGTCTTTCCATGCAAGAGCCTGTTAAGAGTTTACCCTCACTGCAAATGACTGAAGCTAGAAATATTGTGTGAGATGTAAGGCTGGTGGTGGGGGCCAAAGCAAAATTCCCTCATGCTTACAACTATCAAAAAACCTATTCAAACAGCCATGTTTTATCAAAAAACCTATTCAAACAACCATGTTTTGAAATGCACGGTGTATCTGGGAATTTCTTATTTTTACAACTATCAGTGAATGACCATAACCTTTGGTTTTAACTTTCAAAGTAAGAATAGGAAGGAGGAAATCAGAAATGTTCTTCACTTGTACATAACAGTCCAACTGCAAGCCTACAAGACATTGCAAGTAAATAGGTTACTAACTTCAACCAGAGGTCTTGGGTATTCTGTAAATGGATAAGACTGACGTTCACAGCTGATTTCAGAGGTAACAGATCCAGCTGTCCCAGATCAAAGTGCAGCATTGCTTTGAGCAATGTTCCAATGGACATATGATCACATACACACCATTATCTGAAACCACAGGCATGAACAATTATCTAATCTTAGCCTGGCAAACCCCCTGACTTCACAAAATGTTGCAAATTCCACAACTATGGCCATGGTATCCTCTAAGATTTTTGGTTATCCATTTCAAATACATACATCCCTGATCTTACTGAGCAGCTTAATTTACACCCAAGCTTTACCACCCAACAGAAAGCTGCAGTAAAACATATTGCCAGGGTAGTCACAAGACTTTTGATCACACTCCAGTGTTTCCATTCCCTGACAGTCTGATCACCTCAAACAACAACTTTTACTCAATTAACCCTTTGGTCCACTTAATCCGTCTTTCATACAATGCAGGTACACCTCATCCAGTCAATTTAGTTGAAAACTATATTCTGCTGAGACTGAGGCTGGGCTGAGGCAGGTAATTGAATTTTGCTGAAGCTGAAGTTCTATAAGTCATGACCTTTATCCTGTGTTAATGAAGGTTTTCATCACTGAAGAGAGAACTCTCTGCCTTAGAGAGTTTCAATGTTTTATAACTTTCATTAAACTTTGTGTATGAAATTCTGGCTCCTTCACATACCATGGAAAACTTCCACTAATGCTTAAGCAATACAAAGTGGTACAGTACTCCAAGTCACTGTAGAGTTAAGCACACACTACAAAAGTGCATAAGCAGACCATCAGAGCAGCCTTTTTAAAACCAGACTCCACAGGGGTTAGGCTACTGCTTTAAAATACAGAACAATTACTCACAAAAAAAAAACCCAAAACCCCACTAAGAGTACTCCATAGGCTATATTTTATTTTCTTGTCAAATCAAGCAATTTTAGCATGCATAAATAAATTAGGATCCATTGTAAATCACAGATATTCCTGTCAAAAAAATCAAAATCCCCTGAGTTTCTAGACACACCTGCTTTTTATGGTCTTGATGATGAAGGTTGTTGTCTTCCAGCAAAACAGTTGAGTTCCAGCAATTTTCTGAGCTGTTTGTTTTAGTGGAAACAAATGTATTCATAGGGACTAAGGAAACAGCATTTTGTGTATGATCAGCAGCAGCAGGTCCTTTGTTTTAAGGTACCAACACTAGCCAAACATTTATCTGAGTAATGAAACAAGCACTTCAGTCAAATCCAGTGGTATCATTCACATACTAGCTGAAGGCTACAGTTCTTATAGTTCAATATATTTCTCATAGTATTTAAAGAAATTATTTAATAAAATTGGAAAAAAAATCCCAACCTACCAAAAGAATATGATTAAATTAGAAAACTATTCAGATGACAATTATTTTGATCATTCTGAAGATCAGAGAGGTGCTTTCTAACGTCTGAAAGAAAATCACCCTGTCTGTAAGGATTAGTCAGAATATTCAGCAGAAATTAATAACTCCTGGATTTTGTTATCAAAGACAGTGCTGTCATCAATTTACAAGCTGATATGCAAAGAACAGATTTGTTATAAAACAACAGAAGAAAAAAACGTGTGTGTGAGAGAGAGGGGAGATTACACAGCCAATTTCTGCTGTTAAGTAAAAGGCTTTATTGAATAAAACATTAAAAGAAAGAATTCCCACAGGGAGGGGAATACTGTTTTAAGACCTGCATTGGGGAAGGGTAAAACATCAGCTATTCTCCAGCTGCATTTTTATCATGAAAGAAAATTGAGGACTGTGTGGAACTCCCAAAGCAGGGCATGCAAAGGGCTGGCAAGATCAGGATAACATTCCATATAGCCAGTCATAAAAAATTGGCCCTGTTTATCCCTGGTGCTTTTTTCTCACAGAAATGCATGTGAACAAATAAGACTTGACTCCCACAATTTCCTTGCTCATGAGGAGCTACTGTGTTTCTTCCCCGCCTTTTGCTTCCAAATTGAGATGACCAAACATTATCCTAAATCACTCTCTTCCCAGGCTCTGTGCCCACTGTTTGATCACTTTCTCCCAAGATTTACTTGGATCAATACACATGCACAAGTTGCAGTCAATAAGTCTTTAGAACAGGAACAGGAACCACATCTTAGGGCTGTTTTCCTGCCAGGGTATATCTGGGACTACTTTTTGGTCAGGTATAATCAAAAGACTATACTGGCATAGTTTTAAATGCCAGACTCATGAGGAAAATCTGCACAAGTACATGAATGAGCCCAGTGATTTAACCACTAAAGATATGTGGTGTATGGTAGTGAGCTGCTGTGTGACTCTCTGCCCCAGATGCACTACAAGGCATGAGCAAGAAGGTACAAACAATGTGGGAATTGTACCAGCACCCCATTACAGTCACCTCTAACAGATCCATAAAGTCGATTTAGCTATGCAGATTAAACTAAACCTAAAGGGGATTAAGAAATATAGAATTGTTAATTTCCTAATTTTATTAAAGAAAAAAAAGTTGCCAAAATGCTATAATGTTCTAATCCTCTAAACAGAAGCATCTGACCTGATTCTGATCTCACAATATAAATGAGAAATGCCCCCACAGGAGACAATAGACCTATCAAATCAATGTAAGGAAGGTCAGATTAAGACCCCCCCCTCATTTACTGTTAAGGGTGTTACCTGGTCAAAGCACTGGTGGATCGATGATCACTTAGTTGTGACATTCTGTGCCTCACTGAAAACGTGCTGAATGAACTCTGGAAGGTTGACAGCTTAATATCTAGAAGCAGTTAGAGAAAAGCCAAGCCATATTTCTCATTTCCAAAAGCAATAAACAAAGGACCATCCCAACTGCTAGGAATCATTGGAGTAGCTCCCCTTCACCTGAGAACCTAGCAAAGTCACAGCACCAGAACCTTTGCCACATTGTGAGGAGCAAAGGGGTGATTGTTTGTTTTGAGAGTATCAAAGTACAGAAGTGAGAAGGAACCAGCAATAAAAGTGAGAGACATAAGTGGGTGACAGGGTTTCTGGCTTGTACCTTTTCCTTCCCTCCACTTCAGCCTCATTTGTCCTGTGCATTCAATTCTGGAGTACATGTCCCTGCATTATATTGACTCCCCACCTAAAAGTCAAGTTTGACTTTCAATCACCAGCCTTGCCAAGGGTAAGAGAGAAATTAGTTGTCCTTGTACTGTGACTCAGGTCATGTCTTCCACTGCAGCAGTGGGAAATGACAGCTCCATTTCTGGATCCAGCTTTGCCTTCTTGCACCAAACAGCTCAGCCCTCAGAACCTCCCACCACTGAAGTTAGAGAAGGGCTGTTTTCTTTTCCAGGTCATCCTTCCTGACAGGGCTGATTTTAAGACCTATAAAATACCTTCTAGTAAATCCTCACTTTGAAATGTAATTGGCTTATTGTCAATAACAAGGCTGCAAGTCAACAATATTACTCAAGCAACATAACTCTGAAGAAATAGCAGATCTCTCCCAAAGAAGATTTCAGTTACAAACAAGTTATAGAAATTGGAAATATTTCTTACTATTCGTTGATTCCAGCCTTGCTACTTATCTTTACCCAAAGTACAAAGTTGTAGGATTGTAGGAAAAAAAAAAAAAAAGAATTAAAATCCAGTACAACACAATCAATGTGCAAAACCAGGGCTCCCCCAGCAGGCCAATATGCCTGAAATAGTTTGAATCCCCCACACCAGGCTTTGCATCTCACATTTTGGTAGGGCAGGAACTGTAAGGACCACGTTGGCCCAAGCTTTTGCCTTCTTTGCCCAAACCCCCCGACTTGTTGCCTGTGTTCTGTGCATGCAGCTGCAAATGTGCCTGTGCTCCTCAGGTTGGCTGTTCCAGCACAGCCTGGGAAATCACTGTCTTCATGCAAATCTTCCTAAAGCCTTGGTTTCTCTGAAGCTCATGCCTGAGCATCAGCCACAGAAATATCATATGAAAACCACAAAAGGTAAAATTTTCTACTCCCTTAAACATATTTCCTCATCTCCTGTACACTTTCTGCATATCCCAGCTATTCAGTGCAAGGTGGGGATTGTCTGTTTTGTGTTTGTGTCGAGTGCCCAGCACAAGGATTTTAGTGCTTAATCAAAATTAATTTCTTGGACAAGTGAGAATGAAGTGTACGGTCATGGATCAGTACAGTCCCCTTGGACTCGAACTGAAAGCTTTTCATTTCAGCACATTTCTATATAATAACAAACTCTATCTGTCTAGAGCTTGCTTATCTGACTGAGGCTTGACCAGATATCTAATAATTGAATCAGAAAGGTCAAGCACCTTTCCTGAGATCACTCTTCACGAAGACAAAGCAAAAGTCACTCACAGCCCACCTTCCTGCTACCCAAGCAAGTAGAGAATGATTTGTTTTTAATTGTACTTCTAAGCTGACTGCTGCGGGTCACTTGTAGGGAAATTATAATTTGGTTTTAATAAGTTGCTTTGCCTTGTCAAGGAAAACAGTAAACTGCTGGGGTAGCTCTACTGAGCTGAGCACTTCTGAGATGAACACGTTTACAATCTTGTCAGCAGACTCAGAGTTTGAATGCAGCCTCAGAAACGCACCATCCAAGGCTTCTGCCTGAAAAACATGAGATCACTGACTGATATTCACTCATTCCAGAAGTGAAAGTTCCCTATCTTGGTCTTCCCTCTAAGCAGAGGTGCATCAGTGAAGATCAGCCATCAAAGAGAGCCAGACACAGATCAGCAACCAAACGTTTGGATGCTTATGTGAAATAGTGGAGGTCTCAAATCAGCAGTGTCGATGATATTTTAACAGGCAGTGTTTTAAATTTTAACGTGCAGAGAGAGCTACAAAGGAAATACCTTTTTTTTTTTTTTTTTTTTTTTTTTTTAATATTGTCCTAATCACTGTCACGTTTGGTTGTGGTTTTTTTTAATAATTATTGAGCAGATGAAATCAGAACCACTAGATGACCAGAACAGTTTTCTTTCCCTTACAATTTTTTTTCCATGAGAGATTTCAATTATTTTTCTTATCAGAAAATAAGTTAAAAAAGGCTAAAATTACAGATACTCCAAAAATATTACTTTTGTTTTATCAACTCCACCTGCTAGTGAAGATATGCTCAAACTAAGCTAAAGCTGAGTCAGACTGCAGGTCTGCCAGTCTATGCAATTGGCTACATTGGCTAAATTTTCTAGTAGGTATTTTCCAAGTGACTTGCACAGTGTCCTTGTAAAGTATAGTGAACCAGGAGGACAGACTGAAAAATTCCTGGAATCCTTATCCTTTGCTACAACTATTCAACTACTGTCCTATGCTTTCAAGATGACCACTCCTGCTAATTCAGTCAGGGTGTTTCCCTCTCCCTTGAGAACATTTGTCAAATAAATACTGTCTTTTACAATAGGTTACATTCTCATAAAGAGATCAACAAACCATAATTATACCTGTAATGTCTTTGGCCAGATTGTTTAACACCTGAAAGTGCACTGTATTGTTTAAAGATTTGGTGCTGTGTGGGGAAAGAGTGGAGAGACCCCATGGCTGGCTTTTTTTTCTTTTTTTTTCTTTGTTATTATTTATTATT